>CM075184.1:3376593-3459093 GCA_037577475.1 Chaunax sp. Z400
TACAAAATATCACAACAAATGAAAATGAAATGATATGCATGGATATGTTTCCAAAGGTTTTACAATTACGTCAAACTATGTGCAGAGATCATGTACCTGCATGTACTGTACCTGTATTTTCTTCTTCTTAGTATTATATTATTGTTTACTGTGTTCTGGATGTTTTTGTGCATCGGTCTTTGGTAGTGGACTTGTAGCCCTCAGCCAATCACAGTGCTCAGGGTGTGAGGTCAGAAGATAGGTTAAAAGCAGAGTTTTACTTTGCTGTTTCAGTCTCTCCTGGGCTCTTTCTGTGTCATGGATGTATTAAGAGCTGCAGGTGTGTGTGCGTTTGATGGCCCTCGGTTTTACCATCTCACCTCCATTCAAAGACACTAAATTCTACAGATAAAGTCATAAATCTTGTTGTAATTATGAACTCGGACCTATTCAACAGCTACATCAAGACAATCACTAAATCTGCTTATTACCACCTTAAAAATAGCAAGAATTAAAGGATTTCTGACTAAACAATATTCTGAAAAACTTCAATTTATCTTCAGCAGGCTAAACGATTGTAATGGTCTTAATAAAAAAATCAATCAGCTGCAGCTCATCCAGAATGCTGCTGATCCTGACCAACACCAAGAAAGAAAATCCTCAGATCACTGGCTTCATGTGTCAAAGGAGCGATTTTAAAACCCTACTACTGGTCTACAAACTGTCTTTGGCCAAATTACATAAGGCATCCCTCAGGTCCACTGGGACGGGCTCGTTCCCAGAAACAGAACCAAGCAGCTGAAGCAGCTTTTAGTTTCTCCTAAACTGTGGCTAAAGCTGTCAGAGTATGATGTCTGCTCAAACTGTCAGCTCATTTAAATCAGGTCTACTCATCTACTTTTATTTATCTCTCTTAATATAATCTTTATTTAATCTTTACCTTTTGTTTTTTTACAGGCAATTATTTGCAATTTTACTGTATTATAAGATCTTATTTTTAATCAGTCTCTCATGCTCTAAATGTATTATATCTTTTTTAATGTTATTAATGTCTCATTGTAATTCAATCTATGCCTCTGTAAAGCACTTGGCCTTGTATCTGAATGGTGCAACATAAATACATTTGTCTTAATCTCACCATTATCCCACTGACAACCAAACAGAAAAACAAAACAGACCGAAAACACAACCTCCTTGCTGGAAGGATAATTTCAGGCAGACTGTGTTCCTGTATCACCGGAGGGAGATGAACGAGGAAAAGAACCTGAGGTGGGTGGATAATGTGCACTTAAGGAACCAAACCTCAGTCAGCTTCAAAACAATTTGAAAGTATGGATAAAAAAACAGAAAGTGATACTAAGTAGCCTCCATGTGCAGGTTTAAGTAAATCAGTGAGCTGAACAGATGATTATTTGATAGAGTTAGATTCCCTGGGCCATCAGAGCCATAAATTCCAACAGATTTTTTTATTTGTATATATATTGGATGTGTCTTGTTGTCTGTTTTAATGTGTCGGTTTTATAATTTGCACTGATCAGACAAAGCACTCCTGATTTTGCTGTATGTCTTCGTACAATGACAATAAAAGGTTTTCTGTTTCTATTTGTGCACAGATGTTATAGTGTTCAGTTTAAACCTGTGCATGTAAACTCATCAGATTTCCCATGTAACCTGATTTCTCTGAATAAGCCTTCTTGTGTCTGCTGTTTAGGAACCGAAGAAGACAACAGATTCACTGTGAGCCTCTTTAAACAACAACAGTCAGTCAGAACAGAGCGACACATGAGCCAAGCTGTATGTGGTCTGCAGATCAGAGCACCCTGACACTGAGTGTGGTCCATCAACAAGCTCTTCCTAATCAACCCTGGAGACCCCGGCCCTTTAGCCACCAGACCTCAACATGTCTGACTGTGTTTACACACGGTGATTAGTTTGGTCAGTGTACAGAATGTCCCAAGGACGGTGATCTCTGAATCAACGTGCCCCTCAGTCCCATCCTTTATCTCTCCATCCCTCTGCCACAAAAGCACGAGATCTTCTTGGAATTGGTGGGAGAAATTAGGGGATCAGAGTCGGCCAACTCCTGAGCAAACAGACTGAGCTAATGGACCGGCCGCTGTCTCCTCCCCTCAAATTATTAGTGGAGCGAGGGAATGTAGCCAGTCCAGTCATGATGTTAATGCTAAAGCTCGCTAATCCCTTACACACACACACTAGCCTCGCACTTGCCTTGATGCACACATGGCTACTGGGTGATCACTCCACCACCCAGGCAGTGGGAGAGGATGGGTGAGTGCAGGAGCACAGGAATGAGACTGAAAGTGAAATCATACACATGACATGGTTCCCAGGGGCCATGAAGAAAAATAACGGATAGGATCCGGAACGTGGTCCAGAGCTTGATACGCCTTTATTCGGCATGACTGCTCTCCTGTGAATTAGGTTTTAAACCCTTAAGGCAGTTTTGATGATTACGATTGAAGTGTGCTGTCCTGACGTTACATCCCAAAATGTCAACTTTGAGTTGAGTCTTTGGATGAGTTGTAACTCTAATGATGCATATGGAAACTCACATGTATAACACAATACAATCACCTCAAAATCTTCCTCACCTCCATCAGCCAATCACTGTGGAATCCTGTCTCTACTGGGTTTAGGTTGCCAACAGCTGGCTAAAGCAGAAAATGCTAATGCCAGTTCTTGGGAGGAGTACTTTGGGCTTATGAGGGATTAGCGCTTGTTGGCCAGCCCTGACTCCCTGCTGAGCGAGCACGCTAATACAGGTGTTAGTAAACTGGCATTAGACTCCAGCTAATTAGCTTCCATTCACCCGGTTATTGTCCAGCCAGCTCTGCCATTTGTAGCGGTGTTTGCTCATCGGCAGGGAGGTCTGTGTGCTGTGGTGGGTCCGTTATGATCCGACATGATCTCCCTTCTTCCCTCTTTCACTCTCCCTGTAGGCCACTGGACAGAAGCACCCATCTAGGAGACTAACGCAACTGGTTTTATAAGAGCCAGAAGAAAGAGGGGCAGAGAAGAGCCAGCAGCATCAGGGTCCATCATGCAGTTGGCTTTCCACCACCATGAATGTCTGCCACCATCCAAACAGTCCTGCATCCTGTGATGACACTATCAGTCGCTGTTTGTTAAAAAAAAACAAAGGTTTAGGCAGATAGTCAGTCATTTATTTTGAGGTAATATGTAAATGTGAACACATCTCAGTTTGGCTAATCTGGAGGTTTATTTAAAACCTGCATGACTTTAGGTCTATATCTCAGCGATTAACTGAGGACAATGCCATTATTACTGATAGGAATAAGGAAGAAAAGGATGAAAATAAGATCCAAAGTGTAATAAACATAATTAACGTTCAACATATTTTTTTCCATTTGAAATGGATGGACAACTACACAAATGTAAAACCACGGTTTTCTTGTGGTTCTCAACGTGGTAATGCAGGAATTAACAAAAACAAAATAGGGAGATATCTCAATAACCTGTCAAATAATAATCCTCTGTTTGGCTTGCCTGGTCCAAGCCAGCCCTTCCACAAACTTTCATGGAAATCGGGTCTGTAGTTTTTGTGCAATTAGGGAATTCTTTTTAAGTCCTGTTTTGCCACATCAAAATTCAATTGTTTTTTTTCCTGACACAAGCCCAATCTTTCCACCAAGTTTTGTGGAAATCTGTGTAGTAGTTTCTGCCAACAAAACAAACCAACAAGCAAACAAACAAACAAACAGACACAAGTTAAAACATAACCTCCTTGGTAATAAAGTAAAGCGATAAAGGTATATTTCACTACATAGGAAATGTATTCAAAATTACATAGACAAATAATATAAATTCAATTCAATTTATGAAAATGAAAAAAAATCATGTTAATGTTTTACCAAATAAAAACCTTAAGAACTAATAATACTGTATGCATGGAATTAGTCATTTGGACAGCAGAAAAGATACATAAATAAAAATTAAATGACAAAACAGCATCATTAATGTAATGATTCTACCAAAAGTCAATTAAAATTAAATTACTGCCAAACCCTCTGTTTACCCAAACGCTTTACCAGAACAAAAAAAGACTTTCTTTATTATAGTGACATGTTATCACAGACAGCAAGTTTGATGAAAATGATCCAAAACTTCTTGTACGACCAGAAAAGGGACTTTTAATCCTTATTGATTACTTACTGGCAAGTATGGAGTCTTGTGACGATTGGCTGCTTAAATTTTCAGCTGAACTCAATGCTAAAGGTTCAAAAGCCTAAAAGATCAGAAAATCTTCCAAACCCAAAAACATGAAACATTATTGCAGGGTTTTCAGTATTTTGTCTTCCATGGAGTTGTTGCTAATTTGATTTCTGCAGAACAGTAAAACAGAGGTAGGTCTGCGTTCCATCAGTATTACGACAATGCTTTGTATTTTCGATAATTGCTCCAGGTTTGTGAAAATGATGGACAAAAAGATTCACGGACAATAAATTTGGGTCGTGGACAGGAATTGTAAGATAGTATAACATGGCCTTCACTGTTGCTGAATGTGGGAAAGAGACTAAAGGTTAGTTGGTCGACATTCCCGAAGCCATTCCTCTGGGGATGTCGGCGGTTCAAAGGAGTCATTAAGCTTCACCCGACCTGCACAATGGGGAGATTTAAGACAGCAAACAGATCTGATAGAGAAAACTCAAAGCCAAACATAAATATCCACTAAGAGGCTTTGGTGTATTATTCTGTTATTATACCCCCATACAAGAAGTGTTTCAAGTTTAATTTTCTCCTGGGAAAATCTAATCATAACTGGACTTCTGACGTCCTTTTCATGATGAGCAAAATACTGATGAAAACCAATCACGATATATTGACATTTCATTAGGCCTTTCAGCTCCTCCTGTTTAAAAGTTACTTGACCAAATCAAAGAACATATTGATTAATAACCTGACTAATGTTGGCATTACTTTCATAAATGGGGGAAAAGGACCACGGACCTTAAACTGGCTAAAGTGAAGTAAATGTTGATTGTACAATGTAATGGCTATAGAACGACGCCTTGAGGGGTTGGATTGGTTCTAAACAAACTTTAACTTTGCAATTTTGTCTGCCACCCAAATAATGGGCCGAAATCTCTCAGGAAAATGAAGCTGACTGCTGATAGAGTCAGGGTGGGAACCTGGAACTATTTCCATGTTTTCATGTCTCCATTATCGACTAAGAGAAAGAATGAAGTGCTTTTTCTCCTGTGTGTTCTTTACGCCAATACCAACCCCGGCTGTAGTTACTTGTTAACACAAAGCAAAACTCAAACTATGTTATTACTCCATGTAAAATTATGACAATGTCGCTTTACCGCTTTGCTGAAAACGTGTCTTTCCTCTCTCTTATTGTGGATAAGTTTTATTAAGAAGGATAAACCCCTTGAGATGAATCATCTGGTTTTCAAGGGGGTCCTAACATAAAACAAATAAACATGAAAACACATAAGAAACAAAAAACAATCGACAATTCAACTTACAACAATTACCAATTATTTCTAAAATGATGGTGATTGTTCTTTCATGGAAATTCTAAATCAAATGCAGTGTGTCCTGTTTTGCTGGTAGTTGCTTGATAATTGTCTGTTTTCACTAACAAACACGATGCACGATGGTGCACTTGGTGAGGAAACAGCTTTTAGTAGAAATGGCATAAGTACATAAAGAAGCATCCTGCATAGTTAAATACAGTGTTGTTGTTGTTGTTTGTCTGTAAGACATTCTTGCAGGTGCTTACAGATCCAAGGACATGTTTATAAGAAACAGACTTTGCTGGTAAAAGTACCTGATGGTGTTTGATCGACTTCAGTTTGTCTGAAAACACCATGTAGAATCATCTCCAGTCTCCTTTTCTGGTTTGTTAGCTTGCATTTCCATGTGAATGGTTTGGAAGTTCATTTTGCTGAACTTATGTGATGAATTTAACCAATAACCAATACCAATAACAATCCAACTGGTTACACAGCCTCAGGTTTCTTCAGCCAGTGTCGTCACTCTTTCTACAGCCAAGATTTTTGTCCCTGTGAATCTATTTCAACTTTCATGAGGATTAGGTTTTCCTCTCAAATTTGAATACAATGCCAGAGTTGCAAGGCCTGATTCAGAAGAAGGCCCCATTTACACGACAACCATTTTGCTGCAGACGGAGACGTTTTTTCTTTGCCTTTTCAAAAAGTTCTGCTTTCACATGGCATCGTTTTCAAAACGATCCACATACATACAGATACGCAAAAACGATTAAACACACTGTAGTATCCATGTCCAGGCAGTAGTTGGTGGTGTAACTTTTCAAAATCAACACCATAGAATAAGATCATACTAGTGGTTCACCAAACCTACATTGGAGGAGGGTTAATAAACTCAACAGAGACTGCAGCACAAACAAAACCGTTGTTTTTTGTTGTTGTTCTGGCCATAGTAGGCTGTCTGCTGTCTACATACGTGAATAAGACTGGCAGGAACTGTAATAGTCATGTGCAAAATGGGGCTGTGTCGTCATAGTTTTCATTTGAGTTGCCTTTTGCCTGTTTACACAACAATGGTAGGGCGTTTTCAAGAGTTTCCACTCTGGAGCCCATTTTCAAAAGTTTGCGTTTTCAGTCCTCGAAACGCCGTTCTTGAGTAAACAGACGGCCAAAAGTGCCTGACCTCGCATTCGTTATGAGGGTGGGTGGTGCGTTTAGGCTGCGGCAGTGTGGACTGCAGGGGTTGCTTGAAGAAAACAAACAAACATGGGGCCTGCAGCGAAAAGTTGATATGGAATCAACTTTTGGGGAAAGGTAACCCAGAGTCACAAAGCAGTTTCCCATCACATCAGACCGGCTGGTCAAAAGCAGGCTTGTTGTTCCAGAAATGAAATTACAAGATCAGTACAGCCTTCAACCATAACAACTATCAAATATATAATAATGGAATAAAATATAAACTTTTAGGCTAACATGATAAATTCAGTGTCAGGTTGAAACAGGTTGCTCCGAGTTTCTCTGATGTTGCTTTGAGTGTGACACATGAAAAGTTGTAATTCCCAAGCTGGTACCAGAACCCTGGCACCAGTCAGATGGAGTTCATGGACCAAATGATGAACTCTCTCAGTCCTTCCATGCAGATATACAACCTTATATTAAAACCCGTAACTCTGAATCTGGTTTGACTGAGATCAAAGTATGCTAGAATCAGAAAGATGCTGTCAGGTGACATGATGCCAGTTTTATTTCTAATTCAGGTAACCAACACTTTGATGGTAGTCAGACATTAAGTGTCCGTTTGGCCATCCATTCTTTTATCTGCTTCATGCTACCAAGTGAGATTTAAGTGAAATTGTGCACAGTGATATTATTACATCCACCTGATCACAGTGCAGATTAAATGCAGTCACAGCCCATATATACTCTAAAATGGAGCATGGACATCAGGTTGAGCTTGAACTGCACTGATGGTCACAGTACAGTGTTTGCATAGTTGTTGGTATGGACCCTCACAGCGTCTGCACAGGCATGCAGATGCATGAAGTATAATTTGGGCTTCAGAGATTCTGTTTTAAGAAATTCAAACAGAGTTGTTCTGCTTACCCCAGAATGACAGTGACTGTCAGAAGTTGTGCAGATGCTGCTGTCACATTTTGAAGTATGTACTGGTTTCTCTTTTCTTTTCCAGTCTTCACATCTTCTACATAGTGAGCGTGGTTGCAGATACTGTATGTAGACTTGGATTCTTCCTGTATATGAAAAATAAAGTCATTTATTAACGTACCACACAAATGTCTCAATCATAGAAAACAAAGCTTTCCTTTGATTGGTCATTGGATATCTCTGCAAGAAAATAATCCTTCATAAACATGTCACCTCATAAATATCTGTCACATCCATGCCTTATCTAGACTTTAAATCATGTGAAGTAGTTTATTTCAAGCTAGTTTTTTATACTGTTAAGTTATAGAGTTGAGTTCAAAAGTGGAGTTAGCAGTAGGCTGACCAGATGTGCTGCTGGAGTCTTATCTCTACCTGCTGGGAGCTGCCGGGTCCCACAGACTCTCTCTGGAACCCACTTTTGAAAAACAGTGATAATCTGTTTGCTCCTATAATGAGCTCATTGTTACTCGGGAGGAAAAGCAGGTCTCACTGCTGCTTAGCTGTGGCTCTTTGAGCAGGAAAGCTCCTCTGAGCACCACTGATACTCTGCTTCGCCACGAACATATTGTGAGGCTCAAGTCTGAGCCTGGAACAAAGCCAGGCCTGAGGAAGACTGTGAGCCCCTGTCCTACTGTAGAGATGCTTTATTGTGCCGCTTTTTTCACAGCTGATCAGAGGATCTGGCAGCTGTTAGGACTGTTTTAACCCCTCAAACATTTGAATTGGTTCCTTAAAATTTAACAAAAAATGCTTCCACACTGTATGACAAACTCACATTCCATGTACAACTATATACAGGGTAATTGTTTTTGTTTAATATCAAGAAAGGACTTTTTGTTGCTTTGAAATATAATGTACAACTAAAATATATCTAATTATATAGTGTATTAAAAAATAAAATGGACAAAAATAAGCTTAAAACTAAAATTTTGGTGAAAATATGAAATCCCCCCCCCCCCAAAAAAATTCACAATTTGATAAAATGACCACTATAATCTATCTAGTTATTTATTAAGAGGGACTCTGGGTACTTTCTAATAACAGCATACTTAAACTATAGTAAGGGACTACAGATGTAAATTAGGTTGAAGCTATAATCTGGTCCAGTGCATCAAATGGAAACATTTATGTTTGAATTGTACGTTGTCCCTTTTAAATAAAATAAGTAATAATAATAACACTGTAATATATTTCACCAATCAGAGTCCTTTTACACAGGGAAATCTGTGCATCTGTGCATATCAACAGAGTAAAGTAGTTTGAACTGAATCTGTAAAAATAAAAAGTTTATCATCGTCATATACAGTATATTCTTTATATTCTGTTTGTTCTGCCTCTTTATTTAAGCTTGAATAAACTCAAGATTGTCATTTACTAATAACACAAGTTGACTCCAAACACATTGAAATATTCATTAAAGTGTCATAATAACATTGGACATTAATTACCACTGAAATGTATGACGATGTATGGATATCTGATCGGAGGGTCACAGGAAAGCAAAGGGCCTCATCTTGACTATTATTCACACCAGCTGCATCATCAGAGACTGCAACAAATAATGGCAACAGTCAGCTCTAATAATACACGCACACACTCATCATAGGTACCATCGAACCCTGCATCTCTGTCAGACAGAGACTTTCTAATTGAGCTAATCCCCACTTCAGTATCAGCGCTGTCCCCTGAGGTCTGACCCTCCACCCCGGCTGGCTCCTGTTCTCACTGTCTCAGCTTAAACCTCCCGTCCCCTCTGTGACTCATGTGGGCTGTAAAGCTGTTTATTGGGAGACAATGGGCAGCAGATTGTGCTGTCAGGCTCCATTAATTTCCATCATTAGCATCACACTCCAGAGTCTGTGGAACCAAGGTCCTAAGACTTAAGCTGGATTTGTGTACAGCATGTGTCTGGTTTTGTGTCTCTGTGTGCATATATGTAGGTAGGCATGTCAGTCCATTTCTCTTCACAATTTGTAGTTTTATTTCTTGTGCATACTTGTTTCTATCTATATTTCTTTTGGGGAGCTTTTATTTTGATGGTTGCATTATTGTTGCGTGACCTTTGACATGTCACTTCCTGTAGATTTGTGACATTCTCCACAGTTGATGTGCTGATATTGCTTTGTTTTACACAGTCTTGAGAAACCACACCCTTCTGGCTGGCTTGGCTGTTGATGTCAATGTGTCATTCTTTGTCATGTGCACACAGAACTCATGAGTGTCAGGCCAGACTGGTTACACATGCATGTTTAAACTCGTCTTTCATTCAGAAATATGCTTAAACTTCCAGTCGTTAAGTGTCTTCTTCTTCTCTCTATTCAAATCTGTCATATCAGAAATCTTTTACAGAAATTCAACATCTGCTTTAAAGAAAATATAATTCAATATATCATATAGAACAATACAGTATACCATAATATAAAAATGTGTCCATATAGGTCATGTAGGAAATCTGATAAGCTGTTCTCCTGGGTGTGCTCACTTTTGTTAAATAAAGCACAAACTCAAAAATCATCAATTAACACTCTGGTCCGTCAGAGGTCTCAAATAAAACCTGAAAATTCCAACGGGCTCGCTTCATCAAACCAACTTCCTACAGCAACCAAAAGAGATGTTTAGTTTGTGGCCCAATGAAAAGTCTGAACACTCCAAACACGCCCAAGTTTCATTCTTCTGTTTAAAAGCTACTTTACCATTTGCATTTTGCACTCAAAATAATTCATATATTGAAATAAAAAAATAAAAAAGTGTAAATGTTGGAATGTGGAAGCAGATTAAAGAGGAATAAATACAGACTTTTACAGCCCTAATTTGCTTTAATTCTAGTTTAGTTACAGATTGTGTCCTTCTGTAAACTCTGTATTGTGAGCACAGGATTGAAGTGTGACATTCATTACACACCTGAGACTGTTTTTGGACCATTTGTCACAGTAAAAAGTGTGATCTTTGCTCGTTCTTCAGTGATTAAAAAGGATTTTTGAGATAAGCTAGAGGTCAATTGTGATTACCATGTTGGAGATTTATTGTTTGTGCATTTGAAGCTCAACTGCACAAGTTGCATGAGACATTTTTGAGGTGAAGAAGCAGTCCTCCAGTCAGGTGCAAATGGTCCAGTAATATTAGCGAATGGCTTCATACTAAATATTAAGCATAAGTAAATCATACTTTTGGCATTAGCCGGTTTTAGTACATGTCTTTCATCTACATCTGCAGTAAAAGTCTTAGAAAAGCACAAATCAGTATTTACCAGTAAAGGAAATGATGAAAATGAAAATGAAATCATTGCTACCAACTTCAAACATCTACATCAATGTGACAACCATTATTTCACATCCATTCTTCTTCAAGTCTGAAGGGGACTTTAGGTGAAGTGTGGCAGGACAGCAGTGAAAGACATCAAAGATGTTATGCAATGATAAGGGGAATACAGAAGGGACTGTTAGAGGTATAAAGAATGTGAACAAGCCAATGAAAACCTACTCTCTATGATCCATATGTCCTTTAGTGCAAGCTAATCAATGGACAAATGCAATTGACCACTGACCACTATTGGTATTTCCACCTCCAGCAGCGGAGCTCTGAAAGGAAATTGAACCACGTTTCTGCCACGCAACCACGGAGGCATAAGCCTTCTTACTCTGACTTCCTGTCTGATCAATGTGAGAGACAATGGCTCAACAGGTGTGACAGACAGGAGCCCAGCGGCAGCTTTCCTCCCCACAGCTAGGCCCAATTAGCACCCACGGCTAAGGAACAAAGAAGCGACATTTCACTTCAGCAGAGTGCCAGTTAAAGGCCTCTTCTCTCAACCTCAGCCTCTTTTCTTTCTGTCTCTTACTGCTGACATCCTTAAAGGATCATCCCTGGCTCCATCATATTCTATTAATTTGGGTCGATGCCGTGTGCTCGCAGTGGCAGGGGTGTTAAAAACATGGGGTGTTGATGAATTTATTGCATGTGACTGGAATTGCTTTCTTTGTGTGGAGGTTTTGGCTAATGAAACCCCCTGAAGGTTCGACAAAAGGCAAAGACATTTTTCAGGTTGAGCTTTGCACTTCTGTTCAGCCTGGATTTCCAGACCAAATTACACACAAGTGCTGCCATCCCAGACGACTTTTCAACTTATCTGGTAATGAAATATCAGTTGTATCCTTAGATAAGTTGAAAACATTTCATTAGGACTTTTTATGCACTGTAAATAACTTTCACCAGGAGAACAATGATTATCAGGAGAACTTTTCTCTTTCTCCTCATGACTGAAAAAACACAATTTCCTGCACAGCAATTACCTGTGTTGTATTTAATATGTTTTACTACTCAACATCTTTTCAGCTTTTTATGATTTTATGCACTAAAACATACAGACTGTTCCTCAAATTAGTCCATATCATGAAGAGGGTTTGATGTTACCACTGAAAATCCATTCATTTACAAGTTATCTCTATGAAATATTGTCCTGACAGGTGTAATATACAACAGCAGTGGCAGTGATGCTTTAGAATACTGTTTATTCCCATTACCATGTACAGTACAATTTTGTGGTACTAGTACTTTACTTTTCTATTCTTTTGCAATAGTTCAGACTTCTGCTCCACTACAATTAAGAGACAAATACTTTTACTCCACTTTTTTTATTTCATAACTTCAGTTAATAGTTACTTTGTAGATTCAGATTCATAACATAAAGTATAACCAGCAGATGAATATAGAACCAGCCAAAAGTCTGAACACAGATTCCCATTTAAGTGAATGGGACAGTGTCCAAACTTCTGGTACTATATGTATTATTTCACATGAACAAATGACTTAATTGATCAATCCGGTACATAGTATAAAGCAATAATTTAATTTAAATTCAACCTTAAACAGCTGCAACATTATAGGTATGCAGTTGATGTAATAGAGAGACACCAACGGCCAGAAACAAATTCCTTGTGTGTGTGTCAAAGAGTTGGATTATTAATTTCATTTTTGGTGACAATGGCGGCGGTTATGAAACCTTAAATTAGATTACAAGCCTATTACCTAATATCTAGAAAGCACTCACAGACTGCACAGCTCTGCCAAACTCACAAAAACCTGAACAATGGGAAAACAGTTTAGGTTGTTCATCTATATGTAGGGCAGGTTTTGTGATAATTCTCAAGACACAAGGTTTGGACATGCTTGATTGATTTTTGTGAGTAGAGTTGAGTCTGAACATAATTTTTTTAGAAATAGCCATCATGCCTTTAACCAACCAATACCAAATGACCACTCCCTTGTTAAACCAGCCCACCCCTATAAGAAGGTATGAAGATTTGAGAAATGAGGGCATCTGCAAGAATGCCTCAGATGGGGTAAGATGACTGAGATTGCACCATTGGCATGCTGGAGACAGGTTGGGAGCTCATTAAAAACCTGTGGGGTTGTTTGAGTGAGTGAGTGTGACAGTGTGACCATCCTCCACAGACTCAGCAGCAACTCTGACTGAAGAGAGGGTCACCATCCAGAGGTTGTGCCAGTCCATAAGGAAGAGGATTACTGTGCAGATGGGGGACAAATTACTGCTGTTTGTGTAAAATGTTGTATATGCCAGGAGTTTCGCTTTAGAAATGTATGTTTTTGGTGCCGTTTTTACCACATCTCTCTGTTTTAGTTATAATTAAATTATCTCAGCTACATATGAATGGCAGTGCCATGTCTCTACCCTTCTCCATTGGTATACTGTGACCAAATACATATTACCTCCACAAAATATTTTTTTAATCTCCCAATTATGCATACTAGTGGAACGTCATGACTTGTCCAAGCCTTTTTTTAAATTTTGATTGGCCTTATATTATTAATTTTTTAAATGCTAAAAATGTGCTGCTGTAGATAGAGACAAAGTGATCCAGAATCTGCATCTGTACCTGGATCTGCCTCAAAATTTAACTAGCTCTGGTCCAAGATTTCATCACTCTCACTTTTTGGAATAACTTTGCAGACAAACAAGGAGACCTAGGTGATCAAATAACATCTTCTAACCAGAAAATAAGAGCCAGAGTTGGACACTATTATTAACAGTGTAGTAACAGAGTGGGTGATAAGTCAAATATGGTTGATTCCTGTCTTTCAGCTGTCAAGTGCGCATGCGCAATACATACAGCATTGTCAATGGGAAATGAGGATGGACACAGAGGAGAGGTCTTGTTGTGGCTCAAGTTTCTCCTTCACTGTTGGGTTTACTGCCATATACTAAGTAAATAAAATATACATTATCATTGTTGTTGTAAAGTTGTACCTTATATATATATATACATATATATATTTTTATATATATATATTTTTTTTTTAATATATATATATATTTTATATATATATATTTTATATATATATATATATATATATATATATATATTTTATATATATATATATATATATATATATATATATATTTTATATATATATATATATTATATTATATATATATATATTATATATATATACATACACACGCACACAGACACACACACACCTATTTCTGTTTTTCTTTGTTTAACTTATTGTCCAGGCTTGAGTACAAGCAAAAACCGGAGTAAAATTCCTTGTATGTGTACACATACAATAAAGCTGATTCTGATTCTGAGGAGATATATTAACGTAACCTCAATAGTGTGAAGTTGCAGCTCCGGAGGCTGCAGCTTCTGCCTTCTCACGCAACCAGGAAGTGTCCCAGCAATTTACTCGTTGCTACTAGCAATGTCTGTTATCACACTACTGTTTACCACCCTAGGAAAAGTAAGCGGGCTGGTAGCTGTCCTAGCTGTTGTCCTCGCAGCGGTTTTGACTTATTTCGAAGACCCTGATCCGGTTAAATACGCCAGGTAAAGAATCGTTTACGTTAGCTTCTCTGCAGGCTGGACTCGGCACAAACATGCTAATTTTGAGATGCAGTCACACCAGATGCATGTGGCGTAACATTAGCACAATGGTTATTTAGACAACAGAGCAACGGCAAACCTTAAAAAATAAGCCTAGTGGCTTTTTATTTAACCTCTTAAGAAGACTAGGATTGGAAAATCGTCACATATTGTACCAATTAATAGCGGTTTTTAATATACTTGCTACTATTACTGCAAAAACGTGACTGACAGGAGACGTGACTCAGCTATAACACCAAACTAGCCTCTGTCTGATGATAGCATTTCTTGTCTTTATATTAAACAATGGCAGTCAGTGTATCTAACAGTGAAGTCCTCTTAACTTAGAATGTCAAAACACGCCTTATACCACTATTTTTTTGCACAGTATGTTTCACATTTGCACACATTGCCTACATGAAAATATTATTTTTAGCATTACCTGAGCATTAGCAAGGTGCTAAGAGCAGCCCATTTGCTTTGGCTCACAGCATGGCCGAGGACATGAAGACTCTGGAGGCAAACTTCAGACAACAAAATAAAAGCTGTTTCATCCTTGGTGCCTCCGGGGAAACGGGTAAGATGTTACTCCAGGAGCTTCTGGAGCGAAACATCTTCTCCAAGATTACTCTCATCGGAAGGAGACAGCTCACCTTTGAGGGCAAAGCATATGAAAACTTGGTAAGTGGATTGATTCTCTAGTATGTCAATACCTGAGATCCATAATGTTGAGAAACTCAGTGTGACACTGTATTTTCTGTGCCTCCAGGTACAAGAGGTGGTGGACTTTGAGAAGCTTGATGATTATGCTGCTGCCTTCCAGGGCCATGATGTTGGCTACTGCTGTCTGGGAACAACCAAAGCCAAAGCAGGGGCTGTAAGTTCATCTTTAAATATCCAATAGTTATAGTCATGACTAAGCAATTTCTATGCCATGTATCAAAATGTCGAGTAGAGGCAAACAGTTTGAAGCAAAATGATTCAACCTCCAATGTATATTAGGTGTATTGGCAAAATATAAAACGTTTTTTAGCTGTTTGCAAAAACCAAATCAAACAGTTGAAATAGTTCAATACAACAGCTTTTATTTTTTGTCCACATTCAACACAACATACTACTTTTAATGACTACTGCAGTCTCTAAATTATTCAACCTCATGTATAGTATCCCTCATAAAGGCACACATTCGCAAATCAGATGTTGTTAAAACACTGTCAGCCTTTATAGACTTACATCAGGGCTCCATGAACTCCAAGACCTTCACCACTGCTGACCCAGAAGCTCCAGAAAAGTGGGCTCCAGTAGCTCAGAACCATCTAGATCAGACCCAGAAGGTTTGGGATGCTGTTCTGTGGAGCCATGAAACCAAACTGGAACTTTTGGGGCCTATGGATCAGCGGTATGTCTGGAGGAGGAAGAATGAAGCTGATGAAAAGAACACCCTACAGTGAAGCATGGCGGTGGATCAGTGATGATCTGGGGCTGCTTTGCTTCCTGGACCACTGGAAACCTGCAGCGTGTAGAGGGTCAGATGGATTCCATCAAGGATCAGGAAATCCTAGAAGAAAACGTCTCCATCTGTGAGGAAGATGAAGCTCGGCCTTCATTGGACGTTCCAAAAGGATAATGATCCCAAGCAGACCTCAGAGTCCACCAAGGCCTGGTTTCAGAAGAAGTCCTGGATCATTCTAGAGGTCGTCACAGTCGCCTGACTGGAATCGAAAGAAAATCTCTGATGGGATTTGAAGAAGGTGTTTGCAGCAGGTAAACCAGGAATATTCCAGAACTGGAGGCCTTTGTCCATGAGGAATGGGCTAAGATTCCTCAGGAACACTGCCAGAAGCTGGAGTCTGGATCTGCATCAGGTTTGCAGCAGGTCATAGGGTCTCTACAAAGAACTAGAGATGCTGGTCATTAAAAGTTGGAACATTTATAAATATCTGTTGCATTGAGCTATTAGAACTGTTCTTGTTTGATTTAGTTATTGCAAACAGCTGATAAATAAATGATAAATGATTGATTTTGCCAGTAAACCTATTATACAATGAGGGTTGAATTATTTTGCGTCCAACTGTTTCTGATATTAGCTTAGCTAAAAAAAAACGTGGCATCATTCTAGATGCAGGCCAGTGAGTCAGCAGGAAATTGCACTGAACTGGACAGAAAGCAAAAAATACAATTTAGAGGCAGCAATGTTATCACAGTTTGTCCATTTGAACAGTATTGAAAAACATATTTAAGGTTTCTTTTACAAAAATGTTTATCAATCTTATGCATTTACGTAAACATATACTGTATATTGGTTGATATATCATTAGAGTTCAAAAACTCACAAATAATCAAATAACGTAGCACTTCCAAAAAATTAGCATCGGTCAGGCTACAGTCTTGGATATCTCAATGTGATAGTTTTACTCTCAATGCTGCTAGAAGGAAAGACAACCTCTAATGTTTGTCAAGCCATGATTGTGATACTTATTCACAACATAGTTTACCTTATTAGCTTGTTTACTCACTTCAATAAGAACATATGAGTTCCTACATTTAGTCAAGGTAAGCTTTGGCTTACACCTGAGACTGTGGTCAAAATGCATTCAAAATAATAATAATCTCTTACTCCTCTTTTATTCCAGGAAGGATTCTTCCGCGTTGATCATGACTATGTTCTAAAATCAGCAGAGCTCGCTAAAGCAGGAGGCTGCAAACAATTCCACCTGGAGTCATCCAGAGGAGCCAATGAAAACAGCAACTTCTTCTACCTAAAAGTCAAGGTATTTCATTTACTTTGTTTAAGTTCTCAACTAAAGCTTACCCATGTGTCTCATTCAACGCTGACATTGGACTACTACTGACAGATTCTTTCTTCCAGGGACAAGTGGAAGCAGATATTAAGGCACTGGATTTTGACAGATATGCCATTTACAGACCAGGGTGAGTGATCTTCCATTTTCCCCATAGGAGATAAGAAAGTTTGTCCTCAAACTAAAGTATACATTATGTTCAACAGAAGTATTGTGTATGTTCTGTATATTGTTTACAGTTGAGAATGACATCAACACCAAATATTTGCACTGATGTGCCTGAAAATATGCATCCTGCAGAACTGCAGTAAGTTCTGTCATGCATGTGAACATTATAACAACCCGTCACAAGAAATGACCCAAAAAAACACATTGAATTGTGGGAATATGCAGATGGGTTTTGACAGCTGCTGTTGGTTGATAGTGCAAAACCAAATGTGTGCTAAATGCTGACATTCATCCATGTCTCCGTTGATATGACATGAGAGAAGACGAGCACAGTCGGTGTTTAAGGGACTGTGATGCAGTTTGTTTTGACTCCTCCCCCTGCCGACAGGTTCACCAGGTTTGACAGATTAACAGAACTACATCCAGTAAACAAGGCACTCGTGGCACTGTGTGTCTCTCTAATGCCTCTGCAGCAGTGAAAGCTGTGGCCAGAGGTGCCATATATTTTCAGGTTGTATGTCGCTCCATACGCCTAACGTGTGTGAAGGCGATACATCAGAAGCACCTTTATATTTGACACAAACGTCCACTTGGGCTCAAAATGAACTAATTAGGTTTTGCTGGTCAGAGGTTAGTTTTGACATAACCATAACTCAAGATTTCATACACATGCACATAATGATGAGAGAAGTTCACACAAATGTCTAATAGGATCTAGTGATGACGTGCAGAAATGTTATATCCAAAAGGGCAAAGGTCAACTTCACAGTGAGAACATAATCTGCAATCAGCCACTGTCCAAACCATAACTCAGGAATAGATTGTGACCATATTCCACATTTGGACACATATTGGATTGGTGGCACTAATCTAAGGTGTCCCCTTGAAACTGTGCTGATTGTACAGATCTGTGCTGCCACGTCCAAAATAAGCATGAAGGATTAGAGTTTTACCATTTGTAGCTTCTTTGCAGCAACATCTATATTTGAAGTATGACAGTAAACCACAAGCTCATTGGTTCCGCTGATTCTGAGAGTCATGAAATGATGTAAACTGCATCTTGCCTGCTCCACAGAGGCAGAATTCTAGTTAAAATCATGGGTGGATCATAATGTGTAGTGTGAAATTTTACAGTTACAAAATAACAACAGTGTCAACTTTTTCACTGTGGTACATACCATAGAAAACATTTCTTTGGGACACAATGTGTTGATTGTTCTTAATTGTTGATCTACCAAAGTAGTTCTAGTGTGCCATATTGAGAACCAATGATGTTAATCGCTCCAGTGGAAAAAAGTGATGTCCAATGTGCTTTACCAAGCTGTTATATACTATTAAACAGGCCAATCCAACTCAATACAATAACGATGATAATGATGATCAATGTGTGTTTTCCTCTATCAGGGTTTTGCTGGTAGACAGGCAGGAGAGACGGACCGGCGAGTGGCTGACCAGGAAATTCTTCAGTGCCTTATCCACCGTGTTTTCGACATCCATGGCCATCCCAATCCAAATGGTGGGAAAAGCGATGGTGTCGAACACTCTGCTTCAGCCTGAGCAGAAGACTGAGATCCTGGAGAACAAAGACATCACCAGTCTGGGAAAGAGTTCAGGGGAATAAAAGAGAGCAGGTGAGGAAAAAAGACCTATTTAGTTTCCATAACAAAGCCATTCTTAAGCTCAGTTAGAAAATGACCAATGTTGCTATTAAGTCAAATGAAAGCAATGAAGGTTTTATCTCAAATCAAGATAATATTTCATGATCAGAATTCATGTTTTGGCAAAGCCCTGTTAAAGCTGTGCTAAAGATTAACGGAAGAACTCCCAGAGAAACAGATCATATTTGTTTTTGCTCTAAAGTTGTAGCTGAGCAAAGTTAGATCAATTCTTTGGACCTCCACAGACGAGATGTGACTCTGTGTATGACGTCAGGCTCCAATATATTAATTTCATTTTCTATTTTCAGATCATTTCAGCAGATCAAGAGAGGACTACAGGCTGGAAATACTCATGTCATCATCATGTCAAAAGGTTTTCACATTAGGCTTCCTTGAAAATTTATTTTTGAAGATAACAGAAAGCCAAACAGAGTTTCTATCAAAGTACTTATGTATATATATAATATATAAAATCTTTAAATTGTATTTGTGTTTCATTTTGTGGGTCTTGAATGATACATGTATAATGAATGTAATATTTTCATCAGGGAACTGTTGCCAGGCTTTTTAATGTTCACCATTTGTGCTCTGAGACCAAACACTGAACTGCCTTAACAGGCTTTTTCTACACTACATTAAATTATTGCCTGTTTTTAATCCTTTGACTGCATTATTCTAAATATTTATGTGTGTTTGCAGTGGGAAAATGTTTCCATAATGGCTGTATTAATAATAATATCTGGGGTCTATGTCTGTGCTATCATCTATGTTGTATATATTGTATGCATATACACAGCAGCTATGGTATTTTACATGCAATATACACTAATTTTGATTTAACAATATCTGCAACATGCAGATGCAATGAATCAATTGAAGATATGAATTTCTCACTATTTGAATACATTTTGTTGACAATGAAATTTGTCTACATATTTCATACACAGGTTAACATTTTTATGCTATAAAGCCAGTTTGATTTTGATTTGATTCATTTGATTTTGATAAATTCCATTTCTTTAAGACAAAAATCATCTTAGAGTCAAGTTAAGCTAAGCATGTGCTAACAATATCAGATATCCAGAGTATGATGTAAGTCCTACAGTGGTGAAAACCAGCGTGTGTGGAGATTGAATGATGAGCATTACTACACAATAACGTTATACTGCCAACTAATGTACCGTTAAAATCTACAATATTATGAGTTTTTGTTTTTCTATTATCATCTTGACTTCCTTTTTCTTTTTTTCAATCATGCTCTACTTTATTGTCCTATTTCTGTGTTTGAGACAATATTTAAATAAAAAACTTGCCTTTTCTCTCCTTGGTCTTGCTGTGCCCCCCTGTGGCTGAATAAAGCTACACTCTTTACTCTAAAGGCCTGTATGGCCACGTCTTTGTAAATAACTCTCCCCTCAAACAGGGTTTCCAAGAGAATGGTCAACAGAATTTCAAAATCATATCAGTTCATTTGTGCAGCTAAAGAACTGCAAAAGTAGTAGAAATAGACTGAAAAAGACACGTGTGTACATTGGTGGCTCTATGAAAGCATGACTTCTGGCTGATGCTCATCTGTGACAGCAGATCATTTTGACGTGTCACATTAGGTGTAAATGAAATTAATGATGGCTGAATTCCTTTCTGCAGTGTCATAAGAAGACCATCTTTCCAGCTGTGAAATATGTCTTTAATGGGTGCTTGAAACAATAAATCCATCTGCAGTATTTTTTTTTACAGTAGCAAATTATTCTACAGTTTTAAATTTAAAAAAAAGAAAACTAAATTTTGAGCTGATATAAAACCTCATGATCGGGTTTGTTCAGCAGACAACAAGTATTGCTTCTATATTGTATGCTTCACACTTCATCAGAACTCTCAAACAGCATTCTTTAAGTGACACTAAAGGAGACTTGAACTTATTCTGACATCGTGGAAAAACGTTTAGCCTCTTCTTCCTGCAGCTTTGGATGTTGTCATCTTTGCCATGCAGCAATTGATCTGAGTTGATCTGCCTTCACTGCTTATTTCAAATAGTGGTCTGGGTCTGTGCTACCAGCAGATTAGTCACAGCCTGAGTTACTGTGGCGTCTGCTGCTGAAAACAGCTCTCCAATGAGCCCTACAAAAATGTCATCATTTGTTGGAAGCTTTTTGAGGTATCCTGCTGAGAAACAAACAAATTAACAAATACTTAGCAGTGTTTGTTTTACCTGTATTAACATTACTTCTTTTAATTTCCACTTGGGGCTACCTAACAGGCCGTAGCTAAACACGACATAATTGCCATAGTAGAATGCATTGGCCAAAGGAACAGGGAGTATTTTTCCACTAAGCTGTCATTTTAACACACATACAAAAAAAAAGAAGAATATTGTTTCGATTGTTTCCCTATAAATCTATTCACATCAGATGCTGCTAGAAGCTGTTAAAGTTGTGATCTTTTATTGACAGAAGGTTCCACAGTGTCAGCAGGATAGAGGCTGTGTTTGGAGCTCTATCAATATATAATCTTTTTTTCCTATTATGTTTTTAGTCTATAAAATGTCACAAAATTATAATAATATTCATGCATTTTGTATTATTTAGGAGACCTCCTCAAGTGACCTCTTTACTTCGGATGGCTGAGGTTTTAATTCAAGGATAAATTACTGGAATTTGCCCGTGAAACAGATTCAACCCTTTGACCCCTTTACATTCAGTTTTCTGTTTTGATTTGCCTTAAATAGCTTTAAGGTTGTAATATTTATTCTACCTGACAGCATCATATGTGTATATATTCTCTATCCTGGGTTTCTACGTCTTCATTGAACCTATATTATAACGGCCAATATATATTTATATTATAATTAGTTGAATATTGTGCCTGCAACTTTCCATCAAATTCTGCATAAATCTATACATATTTTCCCCTGATAGTTAGGCTGACATATTCTCTTTGGCATCTCCACCAGAACTTATAAATAAGTGTCATGGTTTTGACCTATGTTAACAGATTTGTGATAACTGAACCAGAGGCGGGTCACTACGGTTTAAAAAGTTTTAACTCGTATATTTGTCATCTACAGGATAGGCTCACAGTGTTCAATCAAATCAAACCAAGTAAGTATTCAACGGCACTGTAACTGAGTGTATTCTTTCTTCGATAAAGAAAGCCATGTCTGCTAGCAGTGTTGGTGGCACAGGTTATATGTATTATTTTATTTATTTATTTATTTTTTACACCTGTGTGGACTGTGGACTTCACTTGCTCGGGCAGTAGATCAATAATATCCGTGCTGCATACCCTAAACTTTGGCGACATCTTGTGGTGCTCACTTGACAGTGCATCTCCTGGCCCGCCCCTCTTTACGTCTCCCAACGTCACCAGGAAGTCAACCGGAAACCAAGACGGCATCATGGCAGAATACACAGACGCACGTGAGTGTAGTAATTAACAATTTCTCGTCCCAAAATCGTAGCTGTTATGAGAGCACGCTGCTACTTTGACAGGCTAATGTTGTTTTGCGTATAAAGTCATTGATTATTTCTGTCTTTGGTTGCGTTACACGATGCGTTAGCCTTTTCCTTTGAGCTAATGTACCTGAAAGTAATCAGCGTAACGTTACTTCAGCACTACCAGAGTGACTGAGCGGTTTCACGGCTAGCTGTGATGACGTTTTGTTTTGTCAGACGCTGATGAGACTGTTGAGGATATACCTGAGCTCTCAGACGGTGATGATGACGACGACGAAGAGCAGTGGCAGTGGATGGAGGAGGACGGACAACAAGTGACCTGTCTGTTCTGTGACAGGTGAGATGACGGAGGGATGACTGCTTGTTTGTCTGTTAGCAGAATTACACAAAAAATATGTGATGGATTTTCATGAAACTTGTTCGAAGAGTTGGGCATTTAGAAAAGGAGGAACCCATTAGATTAAGGAGGTGATCCGGATAAAGGAGCAGATCCGAGTATATATATATTTTGTCTTTTTCTGTAATATTGCAAGATAAGCTATTTTCACCATATCCGTTTATTACACATAAATTACTCGATGTTGATGAAACTTGGTTAAAGAGCATTTAGCAAGAAGGAATCCATTACATATTGGAGTAGATCTGGAGAATAGGACATATGCACAGTTTTTTTCACTTCCTTTGTCACTGCAAGGTGGGACTTTTTTCATCATTTTTATCCATTACACATTAAACCACTTTATTTTCATGCTCCTTGGTGGAAGGGTGGAGCATGTGCCAGAGATGGAACCACTGAATTTTGAAAGACTGATGTTAACATTGGGAGAACCCTGTTGCCAGCCATTTTGACAGCACACGTCTTGCTGGAATTTGGATTAGGATTACATTTGTTTAGAAGGGACTGTTGGGCCTCGGCAGCGGTATGTGCTCTATTGAGTACCCTTCTACTATTAAAGGCATTACAGTGATTCCTTTTCCTTAGAGGAAAGAGCTAAATAAGTTGTAAGAATTTTTCATGGAATCTGTCCAAGCTTTCTCATTATTCTCATCCTTCTCATTTGTTTGAATCATAAATGGTGACAGACTGACTTTAGTTCCTGGGGGTGTGGTCTATCCATATCTCCTCAAAAACCAATGGACAGAATTAATTGAAATGTCACACATGCTTTGTAGGGGCCCTAAACGTGTGCATCTTATAATTGGTTTCTTCATTTTGCTTATTTTTACATTATTAGGCACATTTCAACTGAGGTAATTTCTAATGTCATTGTGCTCTGATAGAGGTTATGGACTATCCACATCAGCACATATTGAGTTTTTTCTGTAACAATGCCATTGCTATGCTTAGACACAGATTTTCTAGTTTCTTCAGTTGAAAACATAATGTTTTGTTTTTTTTGTATTCCTTTTTTCCTGCATAAATCCTTTTTGGGATCAGCCAGTCAGACTTTTTCAAAATGAGTTGATTGCGATCTGAGGAAAATCTACAATAGGCAGCTTCATAAATGCCTCTCAGAGTCCTCTCTGATCAATTATTTCCTCAGGAGATGGAAGTACACTGTTCACATTTTCACCTAGTGGTCCATTACAACCATTTTTTTGTTGTTGTTGCATTTAGTCTGTACAAAACATATCAGAGCTTGTAATCCAAACTTGAGGACCACAGTGAGGGTTTTATATGCTTGTAACTAGTCACAGAATTCAAAGTTGAATTCTGCATGATGCTTCTTTACTGTATAATATGATGCTGTATATTTGCTATCCAATAGGCCAGTAGATCTGAACCCTACCCATGCACTTTGGTCTTTTAGGTTGCTGAACTCAGTGCCTGCCACCCTGCAACACTGCACCGCTGAGCACCACCTTAACTTAGTGGACGTAATAAGAAAACACAGTAAGTATAGATGAACACTGATGTTCTCTGCGTCGCTGAAGCGCCAGCGGATTATTCAGATTTGTGCAAATGGTTTAACCTTCTTTTCCTCCTTAGATTTAGACGACTATGGATACATAAAGATGATCAACTTTATACGATCAACAGTAAGTATTGTCTGGAATGAGATCTGTGAGTAAAGAGCTAATGTTGACATGTTTCATAGACAGTAAAATGTCCTCTATTTTCATAGTGTTGTATAGTTATGTGTTCATTCCTCATGGTCATGTTTGTTACTGTTTCATCAGAGTAATTATTTGAAGATTCAGTCTTATGCAGTAGAATGTAAAAGAGCAATAGATGATACGATGGATTTTCTTCTAGAAATGTGATGCATCCTGTCTCACGGTGCTGCCAGACGCTCCCTTACCCTGGGAGAGCCAAGAGTTCCTGCTACCAGTCCTTTTTGACGACCCCCTGCTGCAGATAGGTACAACAACTCCGTTATGTTTTATTAGATTTTAGGTTTTCATCTGTGACTAACTGATGGCAGTTTGAGTATCAATAGCAACAGATATGTCTGGTTGAGATGTGCGAATCACCTCATAGAAATAACTCACAAAAACACAAGTTCACACACTCATGTTTGATGCCACTCATTGTTCTTCAAGGAAAGTAGTTCAGTCAGACATCTCCTGATTTTACAGTGTTCATTACGTCAAGAGGACGTAGCTGAAGTTTGGCTTCCAGGCACCGACCTCGTCACTCCCTGCAGATACGTTTACGTGGAGATACTGGGGAGTGATGAGGAAACACATTGAACCCCCTTAACCTGAATCAACAGGTGGACTGTGGTGGGGTGGGGCTGAAAGAGCAGGCAGCAACAGGGAGAGATGGGAAATCTCTGCAGCTTAAAGAGACTGCCAAAGGGTGGAGGGTGTGTTTGGTGACGACTGAGGAAAATGAGGCATGTTCCACATATACATTAGTGCAGCTCAAGTTGACTGCCTGACCTAGGCTGCAAGCTTGTGTCATTTAAACAACGTATAGGCATTGAATGACCGCTATCATAGGCACAGAGAAAAGCCTGTTGTCATAGAGAAGGCTGAGAGGTGCTGAATTGTAGAAATGGAGATAAGGATGCACACTTTCCAACAGCAGGGTGTTGCATTCAATTGTAGCCATGAAAATGTGTTTTACCTAATATAACGTTAGTAACCTTCTCCCCTGACTGTGTTGCATATAATCCATCCTCCCTGCCACTAAAGTTTGAATAATACATCCAGGGTTTGTGTTTTTCTTGCTGATTGAGACAGTATTAATAGTCCACTCGTAATTTCACTTTCTTTCACAGCGACCAATGACAAAAGCAAGCTGTTTAGAATCAGCTTTACAGTTTTGTTGCTTCTAGCCTAATAGATCTTTCCTTTGTTGACATGGCTGCTAACTTTAGCATTCCTCATTTCCAGCAATTTGTTTGAAGCAAACTGAGGCTGTCCATCTAAATACAGGATTGGATATGTGAAACATGTCTGATCATGATCAGGACCCAGCGTTGTGCTGTGTCACAGCCCGGCAAGAAGGCTAATTCAAACTTGATTGGGATGGCCCAATATGTCCGTCTGAAAAACAGTGACTATAAGCTCACTTTTACATCTTTTGCTCCCCATCCTGGATGTCTCAGTAATATGTCATATTTACATTTTTCCTTTCATCCTCTAATTCGGTACCTATTCGGTATCAATGAGGGCAGCTGCCTCAGATTTTGTCGGATCACTCAATTGTTGTTCAGACAGTTTCTTGTAATGTGACACAAGCTGCAGTTTCTTTGCTCTTAAACACGATTAGTCAGATCATATTTCAGTCATTCACTGAACAATTTCTTATGGAAGTTTGTGTTTGTCATGTTTCTGCTGTAGCTGTTCTCTCAGCCAGCTTATACTGCTGTTAATGATATATTCCCCAGACTCCCTTTGAAGCCCCTCAGAGAAGGACCAGGACTAGAAGGACATTTATTTATTAGTCACAGGGTCAATTATTATTCTTATTGATAACATTTTGGTAAACCCCACTGTACTGACGTTGTGGGTCATTAAATAAAAACATGATTTTGTATCTAATTTATTAAATGCTAATATGTAAGCTAGCATGCTAACAAGCTAATTTAAGCTTAAATGATAAAGGTAATTTAATGTTGGCATGTTAGATAGCATGCTAATATGTTAGCTAGTATGCTAACAGGCTAATTTAAGCTTAAATGATAATGGTGATTAATGTTGGCATGTTAGATAGCATACTAATATGTTAGCTAGCAGCTAGCTAGCAATCTGCCCCAAACTTCACATGATACATGAGAGTCCCAGCCTGAACACATCCACATGGCAATAGTCAGTCTAGTTTGAAACTCATCACATGATTTACACATTTTTAAATCCAATTCATACTATTTAGAGCCTGTCTCACTTTTCCACTTATTCAAAGTATTTCAACAAACTTAAAGAGATTTATCATCATTCATACAATTGTGTTATTCAAATTTTACAAGCAGCACTGCTGTATATTGTCAGCTTTTTGGTAAACTTTCAATTTTCACCATTATTCATATTTCATTAACTTTCCATAATCGTCATGCTTCATTAGTTTTTCATATTTTTCAGACTTCATTAGTCTGATTCAACTTCTTCAGGCAGCATTGCAGTGTAGCACAGCTCTTCAGCATGAAGCATTCACACCTGCAGTTTCTTCACAAATCGCTTCTCTAGTTACAGATAAGATTATTCATGTTTGTCTTTTGTGTCTTAATGTACAGGTTTTGACATTTATCTGTAGAAATTAATATTAAAATATTAAATACTAACTAATTAATACTAATACTAATACTATTCACTAACGGAGCTACGCTGCTCTAACGGTACCGTTTACGCAGGAGTACGAATATCAAATCAACGTCACACAACTTGAATGATGTAAGACAGTGTTTTTCTCCAGAGACTCATTTGTTTAGCAGCTACAATCTGTTTTCTGCTCACTATCTGCTAACACAGTGTTGCTGTCACAATGGAAACCAATAACTACATTTGATTCCAATTCAAAATTTCTGTACTTTTCATTTTAATTAGGCTTTTTCTCACTTCTCTAAATGATCAAAATGCATAAATACAGCTGAAATAAAAGAATATTAAAATAAAACTTACTGTCGCCATGCTCCAACAAGCGTTTGTCCTCGTTAGCTGATCCTCTGCTGCTAATCCAAACGATCGGTTTCTTCCTGAAGAAATATGGTCTGGAAAACTCTGGTCGATGAAAGTTTCTCAAAAAGTCCTGGATGAAGGTTGTTTCTCAGTAAAAGGCCCGAATGAAAGCGTTTGTCTCAGTGAAGCACTTGGATAGAGGTTATCTACGCCAGGTGCAACTGAAAACTTGGAACTCGTCCTGTTTTATACCTTTAATTTGAAATGATGCATGTGGAGACGTAGCGTAGCAGCCAGAGAATCGTCCACTCCAGGCTTCCGTACAGTCAATTAGATGATAAAATAACATTATACAAGTATATATTTATGCTTTTACGCATATTTAATTAAATATTTTGACGTCGCAATGGGAATATGTCTATTTCTATTTCAATTAAGAAAGTTTGACAAACAAAATAAAACCGATGTTTTTAGGGTAACGAGGACAGATTTTATGTCATACAAAGAACAGCAAAAGACAAGTTACGATTAAACACGTGGATTTGACAGCAGCTGGCATGAAGCTGCGCAGCTTGTGATCATATATTGGTTTCTGGGTGCAGTAACATTAAAACGCCACCAGATGGTGATGTTTACTGATCTCTGCCTCTTTCCTCCAAAGTGAACCAGACAACACTGAGGAGTTTGTGAAGCCAGTGAGGATCAGTCATTGGCTGATCAATCAGTAGCTAATGATTGATGAAGATATATTTATGTTACGGCTTTACTTGGTGAGGCACATGTCTATTTACTCATTATTAAGTACATGTGTGGTAATGGTTGTTGGTTTTTATACAAATAATGTAATTACCACCTAAATTAGCAGCATTAATTAATGGTGTTAATTTAGGTGTAGTTGATAACTTAATAATTAGTCATTCGTACGTCTGTTAATCAGATAGACTCTTCATTTGCTGATGCAGTAAACATTAATGCATGTCTTAGTTCCTCAGTTAGTTCCTCCTCTGTGCATTAGTTAAGCATTGATACATGCATATTAGTGCACATGTAGTGTAAACCTAATGTACAATGAGGCTTAAATAATCCTGCTTCCAACTGCATGTATACTGAGAGTAAACAATTCCACCATCTCTTCAGTTCAGTGATACTGTCATGAATTTCTGGCTGCAGACTGACTGATTTGCAGAGTGTGAATTTAACCCACTGGTCCAGGCCAGTGTCGGTGTTTCTCCATTGGCCGATGGACAGTCCAGGTTTTTGAAAAGACACTTTTGAATATCAGTTTATGTGAAGGATCTTAACTTAAAGGCTCAAATTTGTGCTGAGTAGGGCGGAGTATGAGAGAACACGAGCTCTCCATGCACAAAGAGCCATGAGGGAGGCCACACAAAGCATGACAACACAATCAATACAGAGTGACACTGAGATAAATGAGAGACATCTGCAGATAGAAACCTCTGAAACAGCAGTGTGGATTAACAGATCTTTAAAATAGACATAATAACAATTATTAAAATACCTTCTCTTTCAAATCAGACATCCTCAGATATGAAAGTATTGTTCTTGCTACTTAACATGCAGGAATTCACCACCACTGACCCCTTTAACAAACTGGACACATTTTTGCAGACTGATCATACATGTTATACATACATACGTAGTTTTGAGTGAGTCTTTATTTCTTCTCAGAGAACTGAACTTACACAAAACTAAAGCAGGTGGTGAGGTGCTTTGTACCTTATGGCCTACTATTATGCCCCACACCTTACATACCCCAAGTGTGTGGCCACTCTTCTGTCAGCCATACAAACAGAGGTCGTCTTGGATGCCTTCCATGAGGGAGACGTCACATCATCTTATAAGAAAGCCATGGCCGATTGGAGATCTTTGGTCGGTCAGTAAAGTCAGTGATCGGGTGGGTTAGAGGATAAATCTTCTCTCTCTCTCTCTTTCTGCTGCTGTTTCTTACTCTGTCTTTCAGAGACTCTGTTCTGGGAAACCATAAACTCATTGACTCTTACTCTTGGTTGGCTTTTTGCTAAGTTTGCCCAAAACTCTTACGATGTTGAAATGAGCACTTTGTAGGTATGAAGGATACATTGGTCAGGTTTTTGTTACCCACAGTTTTAAATTGCATTGCCACAGAAAACCCTCAGTGTTACACATATTTGGAATGTTCCCCAATTTATTACACTTATTTTATCACAGTTCCATATAGACTGAGCTAAAATGTTTGGGGGGAAAAGCCAGTCCCAAATTGAACTACTTCTATGAACATGTTGTACATAGTTAGACCTCTGTCCATGGGTCTCTTGTGTAGTGAGACAGGATGGTTGGAGGGAGTGTTAAGTGGTGCTCCAGTCAAACGCTGCTGTGAATTCTCCTTGTAATACACTGGTTTGTCACCACTGTATATGTCAACTCCTGCTTTGTCCAGAGTTACAGTTGGAGGTATTGCAAATGTTTGTGAGAATTTGTAGAGAAAATAAAAGCATTTGTTGGTTTAATGCCTGACTTGCCTTAGTTTTTCAGACTCATTTGCAGTAGCTGATGTCTTAAATCTAGAATAGCATCAGTATTGTAGAGCTAACAATAAGTTAATACCCTTAAACTGAAATGAACATGATGACAGGGCCCCAGAATTGTGTCTTATTGTTACACAAAAAGCAGCTAATTTCAAGATGTATCATGCTTGAATATCACGTTCTAATCTTATTTCAAGCAGGTGATGGTCTTAAATCTAGAATGATGAGACTATATTGAACTGAAAATAAGTTAAATACACTTGAAATAAAGAAGATGACATGAACATTGAAAAATAAAAAAAGCTACTTTTGAGCATTGCAGGCCTATAATTAGACACCTCTGAATACTAATGAAATATAGCTCATAATCAGTTTTCCTGGCTAATTTCAAGATCTCTTTTATATTGAAAGGCCTAAAAATCATATCTTATTTCAAGAAATCTTACCAAGTGAATTTTCACTAGTTCCATTGAAAGATGTTTTTTTGCTGATTTTAATCAAAAAACACCTTGTATTATTATTTTGTTAACTCACAAAAACACAAGTTCACACACTCATGTTTGATGCCACTCATTGTTCTTCAAGGAAAGTAGTTCAGTCAGACATCTCCTGATTTTACAGTGTTCATTACGTCAAGAGGACGTAGCTGAAGTTTGGCTTCCAGGCACCGACCTCGTCACTCCCTGCAGATACGTTTACGTGGAGATACTGGGGAGTGATGAGGAAACACATTGAACCCCCTTAACCTGAATCAACAGGTGGACTGTGGTGGGGTGGGGCTGAAAGAGCAGGCAGCAACAGGGAGAGATGGGAAATCTCTGCAGCTTAAAGAGACTGCCAAAGGGTGGAGGGTGTGTTTAGTGACGACTGAGGAAAATGAGGCATGTTCCACATATACATTAGTGCAGCTCAAGTTGACTGCCTGACCTAGGCTGCAAGCTTGTGTCATTTAAACAACGTATAGGCATTGAATGACCGCTATCATAGGCACAGAGAAAAGCCTGTTGTCATAGAGAAGGCTGAGAGGTGCTGAATTGTAGAAATGGAGATAAGGATGCACACTTTCCAACAGCAGGGTGTTGCATTCAATTGTAGCCATGAAAATGTGTTTCACCTAATATAACGTTAGTAACCTTCTCCCCTGACTGTGTTGCATATAATCCATCCTCCCTGCCACTAAAGTTTGAATAATACATCCAGGGTTTGTGTTTTTCTTGCTGATTGAGACAGTATTAATAGTCCACTCGTAATTTCACTTTCTTTCACAGCGACCAATGACAAAAGCAAGCTGTTTAGAATCAGCTTTACAGTTTTGTTGCTTCTAGCCTAATAGTGGCTATGCATTCATGTAAACAACAACTGGTGTACCAACGATCACGGACAGTCACTGCTCTCCAGACCTGGAGTATATGGCTGTCAAATGCAGACCCTCGTATCTTCCACGAGAATTTACTGTCGTCATGATTACTGCTGTGTACATACCGCCTGTTGCTAATGCTAACTCAGCCCTTAGCCACTTGGACAATGCCATCAGCCTTCAACAGAACACCTATCCAGAGGCAGTACACGTTATAGCAGGTGACTTTAACCACTCCAATATTAAGCACGGTTACAGGGCCACACAGCTACCCCACTTTGGCTCATCTGATCACATGTCCCTGCTCTTGATACCAGCATACACCCCCCTCAAGAAAAAAGCACCCTCCATGAAAAAGACTGTTAAAACTTGGCCTGATGATGCCTCTCAGCATCTGCAGGACTGTTTTGAAAACACCAACTGGGATATCTTCAAACACCAGGACCTGGAGGAGTACACCTCAAATGTACTGTGCTACATCAAGCACTGTGTTGACACTGTCACAGTGGACAGGAGCATCCGGGTGTATCCCAACCAGAAGCCCTGGATGTCAAAAGAAGTCAAAGTACTGTTGATGGAGAGAAACAGCGCCTTCAGGTCTGGGGATGAGGCACAGTACAGGGCTGCCAGAGCCAACCTGAAGAGAGGCATCAGGGAGGCCAAGACAGCATGCAAGAGGAAGATTGAGGACCGCTTCAGCAGCAACAACATACGGCAGGTGTGGCAAGGGGTCCAACACATCACCAACCACAGGTCCAGCAACTTACCTGCAGCCGACGGGGATGCCTCACTGGCGGAGGAGCTAAACTTCTTCTTCGCCCGTTTTGAAGTTGAGACACCGGTGGTGACCACGCTACATCCACCAGCCCCCAGGAGCCACGTCCTCACAGTGCAGGCACAGGAGGTAAGGTGCATTCTGCGGGCGGTGAACCCAAGAAAAGCTGCTGGATCACACGGTGTAACTGGGAGGGTGCTTAGGGACTGTGCAGACCAACTGGCTGGTGTCTTCACCAACATATTTAACCAGTCCCTATCCCAGTGCTTGATTCCACCCTGCCTGAAGTCCTCCACAATCATTCCTCTACCGAAGAAGACCATCGCCAGCAACCCCAATGACTACCGGCCAGTGGCTCTTACACCCATCATCATAAAGTGCTTTGAGAAAATGGTTCGGAGTTCGGAGCTACGCTAGGCTGCTCTTCATAGACTTCAGGTCTGCTTTCAACACAATCATACCAAGCAGACTGGTTACCAAACTGTTGGACTTGGGGCTTTCACATCACATCTGCCACTGGATCAGAGACTTCCTGACAAACCGCTCCCAGAGGGTCAGAGTAGGGCCCCATCTCTCCTCAGCACTCAGCATCAGCACTGGCTCCCCACAGGGCTGTGTGTTGAGCTCCCTATTCTACACCCTCTATACCCACGACTGCACCCCCACCCACCCGAGCGATGCTATCATCAAGTTCGCAGACGATACAACCGTGGTGGGGCTCATCTCAGGAGGAGATGAGACTGCATACAGGGAGGAGGTGCAAAGACTGTCGGCATGGTGTACCACGAATAATCTCATCCTCAACACCGCCAAGACAAAAGAGCTGATAGTCGACTTCAGGAGGAACAAACCGGACATGCAGCCTATTACTATCAATGGGGACAGAGTGGAGAGGGTATCGGACTTCAGGTTCCTGGGCACTCACATCGAGCGGGACCTATCTTGGACAACGAACATCACTGCACTGCTGAAAAAGGCACAACAGAGACTGTATTTCCTGAGGATACTCAGGAAGCACAGCTTAACAGAGAAACTGTTAGTGTCCTTCTACCATTGCTCCATTGAGTCAGTGCTGAGCTACGGCATCTCGCCGTGGTTTGCCAGCTGCACTGCAGCAGAAAGAAAGGCGCTCCAGAAGGTCATCAACACTGCCCAAAAACTCATTGGCTGCCCTCTTCCATCTCTTGAGGACATTTACATAACACGCTGCCTCAGGAGAGCCCACAGCATCCTCAGAGACTCTTCCCACCCCTGTCACCACCTATTTGAACTGTTGCTCTCAGGGAGGTGCTTTAGGGCCATCAAAGCAAAAACAAATAGACTGAAGAACAGCTTCTATCCCAGAGCTGTCATCGCACTAAATGCTGCACAAAACTTAAAACTTGAACTTTCATAACACCAACGGTGTGCAATATACGGTGTGCAATATCTCTGTGTGAAATATGTTTGGGGTTTGTTACCTGTTTTATTATAGCGTTGAGTATTCTAGTGCAAATCTGTAAATGTGTCAATTTTATATTTATTCACTTTTTTCACTTTTAATTGCACTGAGACTGAAGAGCTGCTATTTCAATTTCGTTGTACTTGTGCAATGACAATAAAGAGATTCTGATTCTGATTCTGAGAAGGACCAGGACTAGAAGGACTTTATTTATTAGTCACAGGGTCAATTATTATTCTTATTGATAACATTTTGGTAAACCCCACTGTACTGACGTTGTGGGTCAATGAAATAAAAACATGATTTTGTATCTAATTTAGGTTTTAGCAGAGGTCTGAAAACGTCTCGAAAGGTTTAAAGTCAGAATTAAGCTAAAGTTTTATTTTTATTTATTTAAATTTTTATTTAATATACATGCACTTCATTTCACACTTCACTTTAGTTCTGTTCAATGTCCCTTCAAGGAAAAGTGTTCATGCAGCAGTCAACTGACTCGTTATCCGATTTCCAATTATGTGCTAAGATCAAAAATGGAAAAAACAGATTACAGGGATTAAGCACAAACATTCCATTTTGTTTGTAGCGTGACCAGGAAGTGATCTGCCCCTTTTTCACAAGACCTACTTCAACACAACCTGCATAAAATAAAAATAGTTACAGGCCAAAACAGCCTCTCACAGTCTTTAATTATATTCATTCATTTTCAAAGTTCAATTTTCCTCCAAAAAAGTTTCTACATTGCGATCAGACAATGGAACTAATTTTGTTGGAGCTGAAAGGGAACTCAGAGAAGCCTTAGCTTCATTTGACCACAACAAAATACAAAAGACTATGGCGCAGGATGGAATTAAATGGAATTTCAACCCTCCTGCTGGATCCCATCATGGTGGCGTCTGGGAACGCATCATACGTATGGTCAGCAGAATTCTACACTCTGTTCTTCATCAGCAGTGTATGAATGATGAAGGATTTCACACTGTGTAATGTGAAGTGGAGGCCAGACTAAATGATCGTCCTATTGCAATGATCCTAATGACCTTGAGCCATTAACACCAAATCACATTCTTTTGATGAAAGGAAAACCAGTTATGTCACCTGGACTCTTTGAAAAAAGAGATTTGTACATCAAAAGAAGATGGAGACAGATTCAGTATCTATCCGACCTATTCTGGAAGCGATGGGTACAAGAATATTTGCCATTGCTACAAGAAAGACAAAGATGGAATAAAGAAAGGAGAGGCTTTTCACATGGAGATGTTGTTGTTGTTGTTGATTCGACAGCACCTCGTGGATCCTGGACTCTTGGAAGGATATTGCAGACGTTTCCTGATAGGAAAGGACTGGTACGTTCTGTCCGTCTTCAGACCAAGACCAGCATAATTGAAAGACCAGTAACAAAGATTTGTCTTCTTTGTGAAGCAAGTGATTAATATGGAATATTGTAACCCATATTCATTACCAAGAAAAGGCCAGGAAACTGACTATACGGAGTTTTTGTAAAATTGACTGTTTCAATCAGTACATTTGTTTCAGAGGTAATGGCTCCTTATGTAAACTTTGTTTTTGTTTTTTTTGAGAATTGTTTTGTCTTCTGTCAGAAACAATTAGGGGCCGGTGTGTAAGGGCCGGTGTGTAGGGGCCGGTGTGTAAGGGCCATTGTTTTGTTTTTGTTTGTGTTTACCTCCCACCACTAGTGGGAGTAGAAGGCCGTCAAAGTTTGTGGTAATCAGAGGTAATCAGAGGTCATTAAATGCACTGGTGTAATATGATTTGTTTGTTGGAAGGAGGACAGAAGCACACAGTTTTTTGACGGGAATTATGGAAGTATTGTAAGATAGAGCCTTGTTGGCCGTTGTTTTGTTTTGGAGAGGAATCAAAATAAATTACTTTGAATTCATGGAACAGTGGACATCCTCATTTGTACGCATCTGGACTATGCTTACCTCCAACCGTAGTGGTGACCTTTTTTAGAATAGCGAAATGGTCAGTACATTATAATATATCATATTAAACCATATTATATTTTATTAAATTACATTATATTATATTTGTTAAATTAAAATATATTGTATTATATTTTATTAAATTATATTATAATATATTATATTAAATTATATTATAATATATTATATTATATTCGTTAAATTATATTATAATATATTGTATTATATTTTATTAAATTATATATTATTATGTTATAATATATTACATTATATTATAATATATTATATTATATCATATTGTATATCTTAAAGACAACTGAAGGGCATCCATGTAAAACCCAACATGATGTGGACCAAAAATATTGCTGTGTGTCCTTCCCGATTATCTCCTTCTGTTTACTCAGTGAAGTGCAGTGATGTCAGTGACATCATACTTCATTGGAATGTACTTGATAATTGAAGGTTAAATAGTAGTATGGTGTACAATCCACAAGATTTTCAGCACCCACAAAAATATTGGCTTGAGCTAAGTTGGGAACTTCTATCTCATGAGCTAAATAATGATCATTCCACTCAACTGTAGAGAGAGGCTGGCATTCAAAACAACACACTGATGCATTTACAAGATAAATATTTTTCACAAGTCCAAACTCAGGAGTATGATTGTTGACATTAGAAATAACACATGTAAACTGATTTCCATGTCGCTTAATCTACGGTGCAGAAACTATATGTTCAACTTGCTCATTTCCAAAGAAGTCGTTAATGTTTCCTTCTACATAGTGAAGATGTTTCACCTCAGAGACTGGGCCCATTTCAACCTGAAAGAATTGCATGTTTCTCATGCACATTGTGGCTACATTCATACAGCTGGTTGTGCTTAACAAGAGATTTACAAATGTTGTTAAAGCTACTTTTCAAAGCCCACTGCTTGAAAAAGCAATGCTTTGACTCAAAGACTCAAAAACACATATGCCTCACAGTCGGACCAAGTGCCTTAATCTGAGAAGGAAGATGCAGAAGGTAATGCTGCTGAGGTACATTTGTATCTGGGAACAGTTGTTTGAAATGTTTTGTTGTGACAGAAAGTCAAAGACAGATGAGGAGACTTTAGTTTGCAGTCGACGGGATCATTTACTGTCAGTTCAACATCATCTTCCAAACATGACACATGACATGATCAACACAATAGTGACTCTGCTGCAGTTTCATACCCATCAATACACATGTCAACACACACGTCACGTTCTTTTTGGTCTGCAATACACACTCATGGTTTACATATCACTCTGGCTCCATGACTGGTCTGCATATCTTCCACAGAAGGTTACAACATATTTATAACTATATATAGAATATACTAGAACTAGAACTAACTGTAACTAACTATACAGGTTCATTCCATATAAAGATGAAAACCCTGCTTGACTGCATTCATTCTCATTAGCAGGGAAAGTTCTTTATCGTCCTCTTCCCGTTAGAGCGACGGCCTTCTGACATGCAATGAACCTGTATACTCTATGAACATGTTCTTATTAACTATAGGACTAAAACTCAAATGAATCACTGTTCTCATGCTTTGGTTCCTCTGGGATGTGTTTGAAGTCTCAGAGTCTCTTAAAGAAAGATGTAAAAAAACATCCTTTAGTTCATTCTGAGATAAATGGCTGTGTTTTCTCAGACAGCTTTACAGTAAATACTAATGTAAACATGCTGTACAGTGTCTTCAGGACCAACATGGTACATTTAGATTACTAATGATTACCAGTGGATCCTGCTCTTCCATGTGGAGGATGAGGAAGTTGCTTCTGTCATCTCATTTCTTCTCATCTCTCTGTTTGATGTTGTTCCTCATCGGCGGCTTTCATCAGGACGGTTCACTCGTCTGTGTCTGAAGACTCCAGTTTCTCTGCTGTGGTTTGTCCTCATTTGGGGTCTCGGAGTCTCCCAACAGAGATGTGATGGAAAAATAAAACAGAGGAATCTTTAGTTAATTCTGGGATAAATGATTACATTTTTCTAGACAACTTTATTACTGTATATTTTACTTGAAAACATCAAATACCTTTTGAGCCCTTTTATGTCTTGGTATTACTGTTGGTCAGGCTGTTGTTGGTCTTCTGATCTGATCCTGGGTCTGTTTGTCATCTCCTCTCTCATCCTGTCCCTCATCTCTTGTGTCCTACTGGGGTCCTCTGGTGTCTTCTCTTCAGTCTGGGTTCTGGAATCAGAGCGAGAGAAAAAAACAAACAGAATCCAAAGCAAAATTTCTCTCCTGTATTTTACCTAATGATGACATATCTTATATTTTCTGAGTAGAAACTGTATGGAGATCAGTTTATACCTGGTCCTTGTTTATGCAGTGGATTAATATTTGGGTAATATTGAAATTATACTGATTTAGTGAGGTAATTAACTCCAGTGTCTGCATTCTGTTTATCATTATCTAGGGATGATTTCTGAAAGTTAAAAACATTTTTAAAGTATTTATCTAACAATCAGCAGACCAACAGCACAAACAGTAAATAGTACAAATTCAATAGATTTCAAACTCACCTATCTGTCTTAATATAGCAACTGAGTCACAAGTGCAGTGACACTGACATGTTTTACATCAGTGTCAAGTCAAACTTTTTAGATTGATTTTAATAACATTCTGATCAGATCAGATAAAACCATTGAAAATTATTTCACATCAAATCACTTCAAATTACTTCAAATCACATTTTGTCAGATCAATATAAAATTACTTCAAATTACTTCAAATAAAATCTGATCAGATCAATTACAATAAAATCTGATCAGAGTCTATTAAACAAACCAAATATAAGGCCAAATAAACTCAGATTACATTTAATCCTCTTCCTCCCGCTGTAGGAATAGTGCGGGGAGGAAGAGGAGGAGGGGGAGAAAGAGCCAAGGGAGTAGGAATAGGTGGAAGAGGAGGAGGAGAAGAATGAAGGGGAATGGGAGGAGGGAAAGGAGCTTAGAAAGGAAGATCAGTCAGTCTCACAGAGGAGCGAGGAGGACCAGCAGTTCTCCTCACTACCCCACGCTGACTGTTCCTCTCCTTGATGAGGGCCCGTACGTTCCTCACCCACTTTGGCACAGGGCCAGTTGCCCACACAAAAGGTTTGGTGGAGGACCGAGAGGAGGATTTAGGAGGGTGATAGGACAAGCGGGAAGAGGAGGAAGGAAAGAGACCACGACCTGGGGAAGGAGCAAGAGAAAGGGGAGATCTAGGAGAGGAGGAGGGGGAGGAGGAGGAGGGCCTGGTGTGAGAGGTAGAGGGAGAGCTAGGGGGGGAGATGTGAGGTGTGGAGATGTGAGGTGTGAGAAGAGAGGACCTGAGAGTGGAGGTGCTGCAGAGCGCCGGTGCAGGGACACTCCTCAGGATCAGCCTGGGGCTGCTGGGCTCCTCTGGGTTGGGGATGAGAACAGACTCCCACAGACAAGGTTTAGAGGAGGACAAGGGGGAGGGGGAGGGGGAGGAGGAAAAGAGACCACGACCTGGGGTAGGAGGAGGAGAAAGTGGAGATCTAGAAGAGGTTAAAACTGGGAGGAAGGGGGAGGAGGATGAACAGGAAGATGTAGGGGGGGAGGAGGGGGAATAGAGACCACGACCTGGGGTTGGAGGAGGAGAAAGGGAAGATCTAGAAGAGGTTAAAACTGGGAGGAAGGGGGAGGAGGATGAACAGGAAGATGTAGGGGGGGAGGAGGGAAAATTGAGACCACGACCTGGGGTTGGAGGAGGAGAAAGGGAAGATCTAGAAGAGGAGGGGGAAGAGGAGGAAGAGCTAGGGGGGGAGATGTGAGGTGTGAGAGGAGGGGACCTGACAGTGGAGCACCGGGAGGAGCTGCTGCAGAGCACCGGTGCAGGGACCCTCCTCAGGATCAGCCTGGGGCTGCTGGGCTCCTTGGGGTTGGGGATGAGGATAGACGTCCAGACGAAGCGCTGAGAAACAAGGAGAAACAAACCTTTAAATCAACTTGATTATTGATTGATAACTTGTCCTCACATCTTTGAAGTGATTAATCAATACTATAATCCAATAAAAGTTCATTCATATTAAAAAGGTTACAAATATCCCGTGCATATTAGCTAGCATGTTAGCTAGTAGCATGGTAGCTAACATGCTAACTTAAGATAAAATGATAACGGTAATTCATGTTGGCATGTCAGCTAGCATGCTAACATGTTAGCTAGTATGCTAACATGCTAATTTAAGCTTAAATTATAACGGTAATTCATGTTGGCATGTTAGATAGCATGCTAATATGTAAGCTAGCATGCTAACATGCTAATTTAAGCTTAAATGATAACGGTAATTCATGTTGGCATGTTAGATAGCATGCTAATATGTAAGCTAGCATGCTAACAAGCTAATTTAAGCTTAAATGATAAAGGTAATTTAATGTTGGCATGTTAGATAGCATGCTAATATGTTAGCTAGTATGCTAACAGGCTAATTTAAGCTTAAATGATAATGGTGATTAATGTTGGCATGTTAGATAGCATACTAATATGTTAGCTAGCAGCTAGCTAGCAATCTGCCCCAAACTTCACATGATACATGAGAGTCCCAGCCTGAACACATCCACATGGCAATAGTCAGTCTAGTTTGAAACTCATCACATGATTTACACATTTTTAAATCCAATTCATACTATTTAGAGCCTGTCTCACTTTTCCACTTATTCAAAGTATTTCAACAAACTTAAAGAGATTTATCATCATTCATACAATTGTGTTATTCAAATTTTACAAGCAGCACTGCTGTATATTGTCAGCTTTTTGGTAAACTTTCAATTTTCACCATTATTCATATTTCATTAACTTTCCATAATCGTCATGCTTCATTAGTTTTTCATATTTTTCAGACTTCATTAGTCTGATTCAACTTCTTCAGGCAGCATTGCAGTGTAGCACAGCTCTTCAGCATGAAGCATTCACACCTGCAGTTTCTTCACAAATCGCTTCTCTAGTTACAGATAAGATTATTCATGTTTGTCTTTTGTGTCTTAATGTACAGGTTTTGACATTTATCTGTAGAAATTAATATTAAAATATTAAATACTAACTAATTAATACTAATACTAATACTATTCACTAACGGAGCTACGCTGCTCTAACGGTACCGTTTACGCAGGAGTACGAATATCAAATCAACAACACACAACTTTAATGATGTAAGACAGTGTTTTTCTCCAGAGACTCATTTGTTTAGCAGCTACAATCTGTTTTCTGCTCACTATCTGCTAACACAGTGTTGCTGTCACAATGGAAACCAATAACTACATTTGATTCCAATTCAAAATTTCTGTACTTTTCATTTTAATTAGGCTTTTTCTCACTTCTCTAAATGATCAAAATGCATAAATACAGCTGAAATAAAAGAATATTAAAATAAAACTTACTGTCGCCATGCTCCAACAAGCGTTTGTCCTCGTTAGCTGATCCTCTGCTGCTAATCCAAACGATCGGTTTCTTCCTGAAGAAATATGGTCTGGAAAACTCTGGTCGATGAAAGTTTCTCAAAAAGTCGTGGATGAAGGTTGTTTCTCAGTAAAAGGCCCGAATGAAAGCGTTTGTCTCAGTGAAGCACTTGGATAGAGGTTATCTACGCCAGGTGCAACTGAAAACTTGGAACTCGTCCTGTTTTATACCATTAATTTGAAATGATGCATGTGGAGACGTAGCGTAGCAGCCAGAGAATCGTCCACTCCAGGCTTCCGTACAGTCAATTAGATGATAAAATAACATTATACAAGTATATATTTATGCTTTTACGCATATTTAATTAAATATTTTGACGTCGCAATGGGAATATGTCTATTTCTATTTCAATTAAGAAAGTTTGACAAACAAAATAAAACTGATGTTTTTAGGGTAACGAGGACAGATTTTATGTCATACAAAGAACAGCAAAAGACAAGTTACGATTAAACACGTGGATTTGACAGCAGCTGGCATGAAGCTGCGCAGCTTGTGATCATATATTGGTTTCTGGGTGCAGTAACATTAAAACGCCACCAGATGGTGATGTTTACTGATCTCTGCCTCTTTCCTCCAAAGTGAACCAGACAACACTGAGGAGTTTGTGAAGCCAGTGAGGATCAGTCATTGGCTGATCAATCAGTAGCTAATGATTGATGAAGATATATTTATGTTACGGCTTTACTTGGTGAGGCACATGTCTATTTACTCATTATTAAGTACATGTGTGGTAATGGTTGTTGGTTTTTATACAAATAATGTAATTACCACCTAAATTAGCAGCATTAATTAATGGTGTTGATTTAGGTGTAGTTGATAACTTAATAATTAGTCATTCGTACGTCTGTTAATCAGATAGACTCTTCATTTGCTGATGCAGTAAACATTAATGCATGTCTTAGTTCCTCAGTTAGTTCCTCCTCTGTGCATTAGTTAAGCATTGATACATGCATATTAGTGCACATGTAGTGTAAACCTAATGTACAATGAGGCTTAAATAATCCTGCTTCCAACTGCATGTATACTGAGAGTAAACAATTCCACCATCTCTTCAGTTCAGTGATACTGTCATGAATTTCTGGCTGCAGACTGACTGATTTGCAGAGTGTGAATTTAACCCACTGGTCCAGGCCAGTGTCGGTGTTTCCCCATTGGCCGATGGACAGTCCAGGTTTTTGAAAAGACACTTTTGAATATCAGTTTATGTGAAGGATCTTAACTTAAAGGCTCAAATTTGTGCTGAGTAGGGCGGAGTATGAGAGAACACGAGCTCTCCATGCACAAAGAGCCATGAGGGAGGCCACACAAAGCATGACAACACAATCAATACAGAGTGACACTGAGATAAATGAGAGACATCTGCAGATAGAAACCTCTGAAACAGCAGTGTGGATTAACAGATCTTTAAAATAGACATAATAACAATTATTAAAATACCTTCTCTTTCAAATCAGACATCCTCAGATATGAAAGTATTGTTCTTGCTACTTAACATGCAGGAATTCACCACCACTGACCCCTTTAACAAACTGGACACATTTTTGCAGACTGATCATACATGTTATACATACATACGTAGTTTTGAGTGAGTCTTTATTTCTTCTCAGAGAACTGAACTTACACAAAACTAAAGCAGGTGGTGAGGTGCTTTGTACCTTATGGCCTACTATTATGCCCCACACCTTACATACCCCAAGTGTGTGGCCACTCTTCTGTCAGCCATACAAACAGAGGTCGTCTTGGATGCCTTCCATGAGGGAGACGTCACATCATCTTATAAGAAAGCCATGGCCGATTGGAGATCTTTGGTCGGTCAGTAAAGTCAGTGATCAGGTGGGTTAGAGGATAAATCTTCTCTCTCTCTCTTTGTCTTGATGTTTCTTGGGCCTCAGAATTGTGTCTTATTAATTTCAAGATCTCTTTTATATTGAAAGGCCTAAATATCATATCTTATTTCAAGAAATCTTACCAAGTGAATTTTCACTAGTTCCATTGACAGATGTTTTTTTTGTGTGCTTATTTTAAGCAAAAAACACCTTATATTATTATTTTGTTTCCCTAATTTGCATATAATTTTCGGATATGTAGGCACACCTATCATTAAAAAGCTTCGCTATTGGTCGACTAACCTATGTGTATGTCATAAGCTCATCTAAAGCACGGTGGCCCCCCCTCCACGTGTTCGATGTGGTTTTTTTGCTTGTTTTTGTTTTTATATTTTTGTTTTTATTTTGAAAATCGAATGAACGAATGATACACGGATTTATATGCAGTGCATGAGTACAAATAAAATGTACCAATAAATACAAACCAAAGAATGTGAAAATAGTAAAGCAACTAATTGGCAGATCAGAGGCAGACATTTGACATCTTTATTTGTCTCTGCTCTCTGTGCTTCTCACAGACCCTGAGGAGCTCTGTGGTGGCGAGGTGTTGAGCCTGTCAACATGCCGGCCGTCTGGGACCGAGTCCCATGATGCACTGCTGCGGAGGGCTGAAGCTGCTGAGGAAAGAGCCTGTCGCTCAGAGGAGGCGTTAGCCAGAGCCATGGATGACCTGCACAAACTGAAGTCAGTGACGTTTCTGCATCTTTAATATTATCCTTATAACCACTCACTGTGATCAAGTTGTTCTATCTGTTTATCTCTGTCAGTCTTTGGTAGAGTTTTCTTTTTTTTCTGTTTTTAAGAGCTTGCAGTTTGTGCAACTTTACCTCTGCACCTCCCTCCTAAGGCCAGCAGGGGGACACAGTGAGCCCAGTATTGCATGAAATGTCAGCTGGAGTACCATGTGGAAGTTTCAAGGAAGGGGAAAGATAAAAAAGGGAAGGGAAAATTCCACTGCAGCATGGAGGTTATAGTAAGAGGAGGGAGGTAGGAAGGTGGACAATAAGGGAAAATTACCAAAAGGGGGGGGGGGAGTTAGAAAGATGAATGCCTCTCATCTTTTCCATTTACTGCTATGTCCTGCATGAAGGTTGTGGTTTCCGTTCTCTGCTGCCTTTGTCCCATGCCCTAATGTGTGAAGTTAAATCTATATGGTGTTCTTTCAGGCTGCTGGCTCAGGGTTTGGTCATGAACACACAAACCAGCAAATCTGGTCACCAGGGAGCTGTGGCCGAGCTCCGAGAGGACGAGGACGAGGCTTACTTCAGCTCCTACGGCCATTATGGCATCCATGAGGAGATGCTGAAGGTCTGAGATGCACACACACACACACACACACACACACACACACACAGACCAGGCCTGCAGGTCTCATTACAGTCTTCTGAGTCACTTCCCCCCTCTGCAGACTCCGCAGAGTAAAATGTGGGTTCATCAGGGTACGTCTTGGCTGAAAGATTTCAATGTAGTACGTAAATGAAAATCATCATCTTTATGCACACATTGATACTGAGGACAAGACATTTTCTCAAAAGTGACAAATCAGCAATAAGCGCTGAGCTCTCATGTGAGACACCAGCGTGCACGGCCGACGCTGCAAACATGGGAATTAATTTTAACACTGCTCAAACGCCCAAAGCTGAAAGTGTCGACAAGGTGAGGGGTGTGTGTGTGTGTGTGTGTGTGTGTGTGTGTGTGTGTGTGTGTGTGTGTGTGTGTGTGTGTGTGTGTGTGTGTGTGTGTGTGTGTGAGATGGGGGGGTCTCCTCCCTTCCTGTTCTACTTACCGCAGTGCTTAGACTTGTTCCCGTTGGCTGTCCTGATTGGTTCTAAGCACTGTTAAGTTTTGCGTTGTGTGTGTGCGTCAGGATTTAAACTCCATCAGAACCTCAGGTGGGGTTAAGAGCACATGATGGGAGGGGTTTGCGGTAGAATGCGATCCGTTCTTTTACAGGTCGACGTGAAGCGCATCACCTATGACGCAGTCTGTGTGTGAGAGACGGTGTGAGAGAGTGTGTCATGTCTCTTCACTGTAAAATGAATAAACCTTTGATTTATCACCGTCTAGATTAGTGTCATTATATTGTCAGAGATAAAAGACACAAATATGAATGCTCTAGCTCAGTGTAATGAATAGCTAATGACTCTTTAGTCGTCTTATTAACATGGCAAATGATCTACAAATGAAAAACATCCTCAGATTCTGCTTAATCTATTTAATGAATAAAACTTACTCATTTTCACTGTACATACAGTATATTGATACTCTTGTTTCAGTAGATTCTGCAGCTTTCCCTCCAGAGTGGAGCTGCTGGGGTTCGTGGGCAGATTTGATTGACAGGTTAATTACCAAGTCCTGACCTGAACTACACTGGGAAAAGATCTGGGTCCATCCCAGTTGCATTTATCCCATAGATTTACTCAGAAATTTCCAAGAATCCCCCACAGTTTGTTTTGATCTACTGTTATCTGCACCTGTGTAGAAATAGCTTTATATGCCACAGTCCTGAGATTGTTTCTCCCAACAAGGCGATAAGGCCAGTGTTGGATTCAACTGAGAACATAAATATCCTAACACAAGAATGCATAGAACATAACTGATCTGAGAAAGGTTAGATCTGTAAACCTTTCCATAATCATAAGAAGTCAGAGGGTAAAGGGTTATCAACCACAATAAGACAAGGGCCAGAATGTTTCCTAGCAGACAGTGTGAGGGCTGGACTTTAAATATAAAGACATATTTAGGCCTAATGAGACTTTTATTGTTTAATTTTTTACTTTCTGACAAAATTCGTCTTATTTTATCAGCTTATATCAGTATGGACAGACCATAATAATATCCATGCTTAACTGGAACATGCTCTCATACATCCAGCGTCCACTGGTGAGTAGGGTTGCAGCGGTTACCAGTCTCACGGTATACCATGGAGTAAAATTTGATGGGTATCATACATGAACATTTGCTTATTACTGTTAAAAAGAAAGAAAACCCTCATGGAGAATCTCTGTTACTCCTCACCTGCCTGTCAGACAGCGCAGTGGGAGCCACTGACACACATGTGGCAGAGAGAAGCGAGACAGAGATCCCTGTTCTCCATTCACGGATACCCAGTCTGTAAGAAATGTGGACACAAAGTGTCGCTAAAGGAGGAAACACGTCCAACTAGTTCACCATCTTCATCATCATCATCCCTCTGTCAGATCACAGAATGTATCCCATTCATGACTTAAGTGTTCAACATAAAACATTCATACGACTAGAGGAGCTAAAACGATGCAAATCAGTTCATTTTCTACTGAAACTTCAACTACAGAGAAGCAGACTGAGACACACACAGACAGGATCGTTTCCATGTTGTCAGACACTGAATAACATTATGACCCATCACACAACACAAACTGTTCTAACTCCACCCCCCCGGTAGGCGCCACAGAGCACAAGAACGGTTTCTTCCTGCAGGCCATCACTCCGATGAACACACCATCAGTCATATAGTACCAGTAACCCTGTGGACTGCACATTACCATAATTCTGCACACTGTATATAATGCGCATATATGCACTGATACAACTCTGTATATTCTGTACATGCATCAAGTGTTCATAATAGTCCTGTATATTATATATTATTTTATTAAATTATTGTCCAGTACCTTGAGTGCAGTATTCCTTGTATGTGCACACATCTTATATGATTGTGTAAGGAGTAAAAACAAGTGGTTTACCTTTAGGTGCATTACTTCCCCATATGATTATTATGAGTCACATTGTAATATGGGTCAGGTAAAACATTTCCCAGAGTTCCCAGCTAAATATCGATCATAAAATGTGCTGTTGAAATAATTTTCGTCATCTCCTGCAGCGATATCCATGTGGTCTGTCCATTCAACGATGCTGCACCTTCAATTAAATCCTGCTTTAAATAGATGACATTTTTTTTAAAGATCTCGTACCCTTGCAACCCTGCTGTAAGTAACGTTTGATGCACGCATTTTCAAAACTCCTGAATATTCTGTGGGTGGGATGGGAAGCTTTGGCGGGCCAGTTTTGGCCTGTGGGCTGACCTCTGGGCCTTATTTAAATGTATTCTACACATTGACATGTTATCGTCTCTCTCTGTTATTTAAAGTCAGTGTCTTAGTTGTTGTTCATTTTTTAATACTCTCTCTGCAGGACAAAGTGCGCACAGAGAGTTACCGTGACTTCATGTATCACAACCCTGAGGTGTTCAGAGACAAGGTGAGTGTTGTGAACGAATGGAAACAGATATGTGTACATACAGTGTGTGCTGGGTAGCTGGTCTAATAACAGACAAAGGCGTGTGCATGTTGCAGGAAAGACATTAATAAGGCGATGCTGTCTGATTTAAAACACAGTGTGATTTTATTAGCGCCTCAGATGTCGACTGCAGCGCTGTGATAACAGACACATGCAACCCACCACCAAACTCATAACAACCCCCCCAAAAACACCCCCCACACCCCTCCTCTATTTCCCAGTGCCTTTAGTTGCAGGAAGCAGTGGCCTGTGTCATGACCATCCATTATATGGGCGGCTGCTGGTTAGTGCTGGGATGAGGCTGCAGAGGAGGGAGGCAGGCTGTGTTGATGGGAACGTACATTATCTGTCAGAGCGAAACACTCGACAAAGAGGGAAGTGTCACCTTCTACAGGAAACGGTAGATGGAGAACCAAATGGTTTTCTTGTTTCAGCGCTGTTGAGATGGAGGAGTACAGGAAGATGGAAGAAGGAGCGAGGAGTCGTGTGTTGTATTGAGGCAGCGTTGTGTCTGCGACCCTCTGTGAGCTCATAAAGACAGCGGGATGCTTACAGAGAAGTTGCCTTAAATAGAGAGTGTTACATATAGATTTGTCTGTCGTCATTGCAGCTGTGCTTTGGTCATTTAACATCAGTCAGAGGCAAAGAGAAGCGAATCAACTGTAACCTATGGGAACCTGAACCAGAGGTGATGAAAAACAATAACAGTGATTAGAGGGAGGAGCTACAGGATTTACAGCTCATCATGCTGAACGTACAGACCCAGCCTTTCCCCCTACCGTTCATTTGGAGGGGCGACCCGCCTCCTTAATGCAAACTCCAGCCCCCCCAAAAAGAGAGGCACAAAATGTTTGATTTATGGAGTTTACATAATTTATATGTGCACTCGTTTCATTTCAGCAGAGCGTGGGCGTCTTTTATGCATTTCACTGTCCTGATCAATGATTCGACTCTCCTCTGCTCTGGATTCTTGTTGGGTATCAGAGCTGAAACAGGCTTTTCAACCAGAGAGACTTTGGTATTCAACAAACAGACTTACATGCTTCTACCTATGGCTGCAGAAGCTGCACATGCATTTCTTGAACATGCTTTTGTGCCCTGGGCTAATCTCTATGCCTCTATCCAACCCTCCATCCTGCAGGTGGTGCTCGACGTGGGCTGTGGGACTGGCATACTGTCTATGTTCGCTGCCAGATCTGGGGCCAAGAAAGTTCTTGCGGTTGACCAATCAGAAATCATCTATCAGGCTATGGACATAGTCAGGTGAGACAGACACTTACAGGCACTACTTTTGTTCTTCAGATGTATTTTAATCTACAGTATGCTGCTCACAGCAGTGAGAAATTAAAAAAAGATCTAGTTAACATTAAAGTTAATATGCTAGCAGATTAGCACAGGTCAGTCATGTGACCCTTACCTACGGTTCTTCTGATAGTCAAGAATAGACAGGTCTTCTCCCCTTTGTTTGAAGCAGAGGATTATGGGAATAGAGGTCTCTGTGACCTCCAGCCACCTTTTATTTGTTGCAGCTGGTTGACTTCAATAGAGCTGCTGTCAGCTGCGTGGCCATAATGCACATAATTTACACCTGCGGTCTGACTCATTCACTTCTCGCCTCTTCTCCCCTGCAGTGGTTGCAGTCTGAGGCCTGTAGTCTCACACACACACACACACACACACACAGATGCCCTCCCGTTGGTACCTTTTAATACACTCCTCAGTCCAATGTCTCGTGCGGTGTGTTTCCAGTTTTCCAGCTGCTCGATCTCCACAGTGGAGTCATTTACCTCTGCCAGAGCCTCCACTGTCCCTCACATCTACCTGCAACCTTTTCCTCCATCACACCCCTGCTCCTAAAATGCATTTTTGAGTTAGGGGCCATTATGACTGCTATTATTACCGTTATGTAAGAGAGTGTCGTATAAGCAAAACAACAGGGTTTGCTGAAGGAAAAGGATGTTTTAATTTTACAGCCCACTGACTCGCTGTTGGAGTGTGAGTTGGCATGCAAGCTGCATCGCAGGGTTCGCCAGCGGTAAAGATTCAACGAAAGCCAAATGTGTAACCCCTCCTACACACTCAAACACACATATACATACAGAAACACACACTCCTTGGGTCCCTTTAAATCTACTATTTCGCTTGGGTTGTGATTTTAAAACTCTTCTTTCTCTGTGTGTGTGTGTGTGTGTGTGTGTGTGTGTGTGTGTGTGTGTGTGTGTGTGTGTGTGTGTGTGTGTGTGTGTGTGTGTGTGTGTGTGTGTGTGTGTGTGCTATGCGGCCGGCCTTTGTGTGTCCGTCACTTCCTCTTGATGTTAATATCAGGACTGTAATTAAAGTGGCTCCTCTTGGTTAGGCAGGAGCATCCATCTCCTGTCTCCTCTCTGTCGCTGAAGTTTAAATGAAAAACTAGATGTGACTTCCTTCCTTCACAGTCACTTCCTTAATGGATAATGTCTAAATATGTTTTTTTAATGGCTGGAGTTGATGGATTATCCAATAGAATGCTGGAATTGTGTAAAAGAAGTCTGCAGAATATTAAATTTTTAATGGTGTTGTGAACTAAAGATAGATGGATTATCAGGTTGTGATCTTTTCATGCCAATTGTTGACTTTGTCTAATAATGCCGATCAGAATTTTACCTGCCAGTAACAAAGTTTTAATGTCTGTGATTCCAGACAGCCTGGTCTGTGTTTGTGATGAAGGTTGTCTTTTTTATTTTCCCCAAAACATGATAGAAATAGATGTTTTTAGACTGTAATTTAGTCCTGCAATAGTCATTCATGTATCAGTTTCTGTTCAAGTCCTTTACAAAGTTGATTCTTACAAATCCATTAGATTTTTTATTCTTAATTTTAAAGAAATTAAGAATAAGAAATCTTTTTTGCCAAGTTGTGGAGAAAAATAACAAAAAGATAACAAAAACAAAATTAATTTTGTATTTGTGTCTTTAATAAGAACAGAAACATCAAAATAATGAGGAAAAAGTAATTTGTAAGACGAAGGCCTTGATTCACCATCAAATGACAGCAATTTTTTGCGAACACTGGTTTCATATGATGAAGCAAGCCCCCCCCCCCCCCCCCCCCCCCCCCCACACACACACACACACACAGAGATACTGACTTGCTCCCTCGAGTCCTGACATTGTCCTCTAAATTACCCCAATAATGAGATTACAGTGTTTCCCTCTTGTGAAAGGTGGAGGAGGTGGGGGTTGTGGGTAAGGGGTGTGCGGGGGGAGGGAGAGATGTTGGACTCTGGGAAGAGGTGATAGCAGCGTTAGCGGAGCATCAGAGAGGGGAGAGACAGTTCAAGATAAGGATCGCTGCCACAGAAATGCACTCTGGGCCGCTGTGAGTAATTGTTCTGTCCTCAGTAACATTAGCTGTCATGATAATGGAATATTCACAGAGATTGATACCCAGACTGGCTGAAAGGAAGGATCATTTAAACAGCAGCACTGATCTTACTGTCCATACCTGAGCAGGATGCCTCTGCAGGGTCACACTTACAGTTTTCACCATTTCACAATCAACACACAGCTCAGGAAACACTGGGATGTATGGGCTGTTACCGAGTTAAGAGTTGGTTTTAGATTTCCATGACTACATGGAAAGGCCTGTTATTACTTTTTAAATGATATACTCAACAAATAAAACTTACTCGTATCCTCTGACTTATGCATGTTACCTACAGGTCCAACCAGCTGCAGGACACAATCACTCTGATCAAGGGCCGCATTGAAGACATCAAACTCCCTGTAGAGAAGGTGGACATCATCATCTCTGAATGGATGGTCAGTACCTATTTATGCACATACTGGTATGTGTACTGTAGCACTTGGATGATGGGAATGCAGTTGTGCCACTGAGGTAGAGGCCTTTTTCTCCTACAGCACCTAAAGCCTTATGAAATCAGTCACACCAGGAAATGATATCTCAGGGTGTGAATCCATAATTGCAGGTAACAGCTGACTATATTTGAGGAGTAGTAGGTCGTCTCTACCATGTGTGTCTCCATTCATTCAAACAAAAGAAGGAAGGCATGGAGGCAACATAAGGTCATTCTGTAGAAATCACCCCCTTGTAATCTGTTGTTTTTGACCTAAGATGAAGGCATACAGTGAATCATCTGTTCTTGAACAGTTCATTATCTGAGATCTGGTGGGCAGGGCTAAAACGGTACTGGTGGATGTATGGATATGAGTGGAAGGTGTATGAATGACGATGTACATGGTGGAAGTCCATCAACACCCACAAAACACAATTTATTAGACAAGAAGAGAAGCTGTTTTACATGTAAACTATGAATTTAAAATCAATATTGGGCTTTTTGAGAAGGATTACAGTATCACAAAACATAAGATCACAGTACCTCTTTTTTTCTGGTGTTCTTCTGAGCCATAACACTTCACACAGTGAACACCTGAACTGAATGCACCCAACATTAATGTTATTCAGACAAGATATTCCTTTATTAGTCCCACAGTGGAAAAATTCTCAATTATTCACTATAACACTGACACTGTATGGACAAAATTTGAGCTCTTTTCCACTTAGTAATTCATTAAATTATTAAAAAATGTATTGGTATTTGTAAGGGAACATGGACAATGTTAAACATAAGTGTTACCATTTGTTGGCCTAAGGCTGATTTTTATTTAGACAGCTTTATTATGTACTGAAGTAGATTGAGTTTGAAAATCACTGCAGACAAACTATTTTTCTGGAGTTCTGGCCCTTGATTTGATTTTTGCACATTAGAAAGCAGCATCACGTGGCTGAGGACATTGATGACTACGTCTTCTTATCTGCTGTCTCCTGCAGGTCTCACTTAAATATCCACACAAAGACACAACAGCACTAAGCAAACTGAACCAACAAGGCAAACCTCAGTACAAACTACAGTAATACATCTCTGCACACACACATACTCACACACACCAGAAGTCTGAAAGTCTGACAGACAAATTAAAAGAAAGGATGGTCATAACAAAATGAATAAATATACATAATATATTTTATGTCTGTATGTCTTGTCTTGAAACACCCTTTCAGTATAGAAGAGCTTTTTAAATATTCCTGAAGCAGTTTGTCTGCTATAACGTTTAATTAATATTGGAGCAAGTCAAAGTCAAAGTTGAGCTTAATAAAACATAAGAGTTGCTGCTCTTTACCTGGTTCTTCATACTTTGAAAGGTGTATTTTGAACATTTTTAACAAGCTTGTTAATGGAGGAAGGCAAAGTCATTTTTTTTGTTCTTGTTTTAGATAATTGTACAATAACTTATATTGAGGGCTGGGTGATTAAGACAAAATCAAATATTCTGATATTTTTTACCGCTTTGATAATGATTTTGTGACAATATAGTAGGCATGACAACAGGTGCTTTTACAAAATATTAACACAGTGAGATTTTAAATAAATAATCATTAGTGGGCAAATAGAAATCTTGTGGAACAATCTGGTAAGTTCAGAAAATGACATCACTTTACTGTAATATATCCTTTAAATCAGGAAAAGACAACATTTATGCCATATCACAATATAACAATATTAAAAATCTAAACTCTGGTCTCTTATCATATTATGAGTATAATATTGCTATCCTCCCCAGCCTCACTGGCACTACTACTGGAAACTGTAGATTTTTCTGTGGTGTTAAAATAATGTAAGTTTGCTTACTTGTGTGCTGTGAAAAATACCTTAGAAGCTTATCTTCCATCTAACTGTAGAACTCTTCAAACACGCACATGCAAATATCCAAAATGCAGATGCTCAACTTGATCTCAGGTCGATCCTTTACCAGCCAATGAGCATGCAGAATCCAAGGTTCCAGTAACAGTGATGCATGTTTTAAACATGGCTTGAACTGAGCTCAACTCGACCATGAAGCTCCTCTGAATACCAAACCAGGAAGAGCAGTCTTTCTTCTTCTTGATGCCCATTTATCAGGGAGATTCTCTGTGACGATACAGGCAGGACGGCCAAAGTTGAACGCACCGGTGAAGTCATCCCTTATTCATGAGCATTGTCCCCCCTTCACCTCCCTCATCCATCGTGAAACCCCAGGGTCACGAGCAGGGGTCACCAGCCAGAGCCTTCCCATCCTCTCACCGGGGGAAATTGAAATTCGGCGTTTGACGTGCCGGTGGAACGGTGAGGGATAGGGGACGTAATCTCTGATGACACCGGCTCAGAGGGTGCTAATAAATCTAAGAATTCTCCAGTCACTTCTCATCACAGCGGCGATGGCAGACATTTCTCAGAGTGGCCAGAGCCTCAGAAGCTGCCCTCTGATCTACCTTTGTAAAATGGAAAAATGACACTTCACAGGAGCAGACTCTCTGACCACTGCAAACTGCTTTAGACTCTATTAAACTTGAGTTGCTTTGTCTTTTTTTTTTAGAGGTTTTGTCGCTCGAGTAAATCATTTTGTTTGTCTTCAGATGCTTTTTTCAGTATAAATCACTGGTGCTGTGTCTCAAGGGTTTAAGTCACTTTTTGTTCTGACTGAATTTTCACATTTTTCAGTTTATTTGTTTTGAAAATAAGTCCCTTCAATATTTTAGAAAATGTTAATTTTCTCATTGAGAGTAAGTTGCAATGCAAAATTGTCCCCTTGTTAGCCTTTGACTGTCCAGTATAATCTTTTATTACAAACCTTCGCTAATCTAATTTGAAATGTGTTTTACAAACGTATAGTTAAAACTCTCTTGTTGCTGCTCAAGGAAACAGATGCTATTTGTCCAAAAACAGCCTTTCAATTTATTTAGACCCTGTAATCACATTGTTATATTGAAGCTGTTCTTGCACTGCATTTACTTTTTGTCGTTTTATCCTATTGATATCAGCCTCATTTTTACTGCTAATATAGTCCTATTAGAGAAGTTGTATTAACTTACCACTAATGCAAACCAAGCATTTCCTACTGCTGCTAGTTTGCATTAAAAAAACTGCTTTTATTGTGAAGCAGTCACAGGAAATGCAATGCGTTTGTCACAAAGGTTAGCACTGACAACTACCATTCATCTAAAATGTGTCAACAAGTCAGCAGTCATTTTCAGCACTTTCCTGACAGTGGATCAGTCTTATATATTGAAGGGTGTAATGGAAGGAGAAAGAGCTGCTACACTGATCTGTTAGATGAAGAGCTACAACTTCTCAGCAAGATAACCAACTCCAGATAACTCTAGATTTTAAGGCATTTAATGACAAAGGTTCAGGGCTTTGAAAAGCTAATAATCTCAGAGGGACTGTACACTAGCCTAGTTCAGTACATAATTAATTTCACAGCTCTACTAGTGATCAAAAACTTTAAAAATATTGATCCCATCTGTAATGACTTCAACTGCATAAAGTCTCCCAAAAAACACAACTCGTGTTTTGGAGTTTTCCTCCCACGGCTCCATTTTCCCAGCAGCAGGTGATCTGTGTGTGGAGGAGGTTTGCTGTTAGAGGTAGCCTGTAGAAACCAACCCAATGACATCACACCAACCAGTTGCATTTACAAGCTTAAAACAAAGGCTCAAATAGGCCTACATCATTTGATGACGTCTTTGTCTTTCTCTTTCGCTCTCTTTTTCTCTGTAGAGCATCTTTACTAGGTACAATGCAGGGTAAAGTGAGGGGAGCATGTTCACTATTTAATCCATCACAGATGGTGTCATTCTCTCTGACCAATTTAGAAAAAAATGTGTATTTAAGAAAATGTCAAATGGGATGGTACTGTGGCAGCGCCTCAGCGCTTCGAATAAAGACTAGACAAAGAATGAGACACTTGACTAGACCTGTTACAGGAATCCTCCAACTATGTCCACATCTGTCTTATTTTCCACATGTATGCATGTATTTAATATGTGCTGAACCTGAAAACATGACACCATGTCTGTGCTTTACCGACCAGTAAATGTGCACATTGGAGCCATTTTGTGAGCAACAACAGCTGGGCTCAGCAACTACACACAGCATCTGAGAAGGCCTGTCCCCATTTTTAACAGTAAACAGGATCTTCATCTCAATCACACTTCCTGAATTTATACAACTTTAACTTTCCTACCAGACTAATACTTTACCAATCCATATACTAGCTAATTTAATCTCTGTACAGATACTGTACTGTATGAAGTCTTCTATTAAAGTTATAAGTTACTTACCTGACAATGAAGGATGTTATGGAATAGAAACAGGATTATATGACTGAAGTCCAGCTGTCAGAGTTGTTGAACCGAGCAGGTGGACAGTAGTTGCAGGGCTAAAAGACAGATGGGTGACAGAGATGGGTGTCGGGGGAGACGGGGGCAAATGAGAATCTGTCTGCCTTTAGCAGCACTGCTGTCATTTCATAACTCACAACATTGATCGGTACTCTTTCTCAGCACACAGAAAAACAAACCGTCCATAGCAGATAAGAGACTGGGTGGTTAACGGGGACCAGGAGTGCTTAGTTCCCCAAAGGCTAAATAAAGATGGTCGCTCCATGATCAATCATATGTGATGGGCCTGCTAGGTTCATATTGTTTAATGGAACGGGCCCACAGTTATGATTATGAACGTAGACTGTCAGAGGGATGTAAAACTTATTTGTGAAATAATAACAGAGGCTGCCGAAGTCGTACCGTTAAATGCAATAAAAACTTCCTCAAAACCAAAGATGGACAAACGTTGACCCAAATATCTGTGTTTTTCAAACACGTCGCTACGCTATCTGTCGCTACCCAAACTGAACCTGGTACCAGTAGCGAGGATGCTAATAGCCCCTCTGCTGCTGAAGGGAGGGAAGCTAGCCCTGACATTGACACAGCTGCCCCCACTGAAGGCTGTCAGAGAGGAAATACTCCTCCTGGCTCCAAAAGACAGATAAACTGTAGGAAAGGTTTGGTGTAAAAGTACATAAAATGTGCATTTAATTACACCATACATCTTTAAGCACTCAGACCATAATTAAAGTCAAGGCAACGGTGGCAACACTGTGGGGCCAGGATGATGAAGAGAACTGATGCAATGTAATAAATCTATTTTATATATATATAGATATAGATATATATATATATAGATATATATATATATATATAGATATATATCTATATATATATAGATATAGATCTATATCTATATATAGATATATATATAGATATAGATATAGATATATATATATATATATATATAGATATATATATAGATATAGATATATATATAGATATATATATAGATATATATATATATAGATATATATATAGATATATATATATATATAGATATATATATAGATATAGATATATATATATATAGATATATATCTATATATATAGATATATATCTATATAGATATATATATATATAGATATATATATATATAGATATATATATATAGATATAGATATATATAGATATATATAGATATATATATAGATATATATAGATATATTATCTTTATCTTTAATAAAAAATAGCTATTGGCATAAACAAAGAATGCTATTTCAGAATTATATATATGAATGTATGTATATACTCCTTCAAAATGAAGGAGTATACATGTGTGAAAAGTTTCAACATCAACAAATATAGGGAGGGTATGAGGAGACTGTGATCATGTACCTAGTAAATACAAAGTGGCAAAAGCAGAGGTAAAAACAAAAACAACCTAAGTATAAGTCACAGGTCATCTAAATGTCGAACCCATGTGTAAGAACATATTTTGAATGACATAATGCAGAAAAATGTATTTGTGTACCTCATTCTTCAAGCTCTGTGTCTTTTTTCCTCTCATGTCCTAAGTCCTCCCAGCGTTTCTCTTCTTGTACATAATGTGAGATTTCTTGGCCACCATGTTGAGCTGAGGCAACCCTACATTTCTGCTGTCCATCAAACCTCAAATTTGTACCAGCTTGCTGTCTCTTCATAGTTGTCTCTAAAAGGAGTGACGTCACAGTCTTACATTGACAAAATATCAAACTGTACAAAATCACATGGACTTTCACGCGTGACCTGCTGAACACCTGAGGAAGCAAACTGATCTGGATTTGTCCAAGTCTGAAATTGCCTGTACAATTCTTCATTCTTCACATTAAATACAACATGACGACACCGAAAACTCTGAAAGAAACTTTAGTCAGTGTTTACTTTAACTTGAAGAAATAAGTAGTCTTTTACTGTGGATGCTGATCCTTTATCATACATCCTCTTCTTCATAACAGTTTGTGTTTGGAGGTGAAGGCCGGTGCCCCTGAGTAGGGAGCTTTTCCAGGAATGCGGTAACTCACCTTGGAGAAATTCTCCCAGAATGTCAAATTGGTCTTTGGCAACACAGAGTCTGTTCCATTAAAATGTCACAGGAACCCTGAACAAGAAACGTTTCAAAGAGCCCTTTGAAAGTTCTCTGCTGCCGAGGATTCCTTTGTGGCTACAACTCGGATATTTTACCTTGAGTTGAACATAGTTTGACTACAAAACATTTATCATATAAACACACAAAGTCCAGGTCATTGTGTGCGGTAGAGATAGGAAGTCAAATTAATGGTAGCACTTCCTCTTGAGCCTCATTATCAGTGCTGGGAGCCTCACCTGTCCAAGAAGAGGGCAGCAGTCATCATTCATCCCGCCCCTCAGGCTGTCTGGCTGTCAGTCAAACAGACAGACACACAAACATATCCAAACACACATCCACAGGTAGACGGACTCATTCAATAAAGTAGATGCAATAAAGTTTATATTCTTAATTTCTAAAGTATTTCAATTCTTTTATCAGTCATCCATCTCTTGGATCATAAAGCATTATATTTTCATGGTTATGTCAATCCACAACAAGTCACAGAGACGTGTGTGTTTCAAGTCATTACATCCCTCTGTTTTTATGCAGATTCAGTTTTTCTCACTTTGAATCACAGGCTTATCACCACAAAGGTAGACATTTCCTTTGAGACGTGTGGTGTATAAAGAGTCAAAATGCAAATCAGTATAATAACACAGTATAGTGTAGTGTAGTTTTGTCAGGGTTAAAGATGTGTCCCTCAAACAGACTTACTCCTAAACACAACAGAATGATCCTGCACCACACAGTTGACATTGTTTTTGAGAGAAACGGCCTCCTTGTTCCCTTAAAGATGATAGATTTAATAACGGCCTGTGAGTGCTTTGACAAGTACACCATTGAATAAAAGTACATTAGGATCTTTATGGTTTAAGTGAGAAGTCATAGCTATAACTTTTATTTCTGAAAGGCAAAGACACACAAAGGCAAACATTGTTTTATGTTGATGTTACTGACTTAGACTTTGACCTTAAAACCGAAGTAGTTTTAATGTAAAGGTGCCCTTCCAAAAAAAAAAGATGGTGCATGTTTTGTATATCAGGTTATAAAATAATGTCTGCTCCAGCCTTGGTGGAGGTTCTCTCATCATTACAGCAACTGACTGCCTGGAACTCCTGTAGAAACCAGACGTTTAATTATGTTATGGTCTCTTTATGCTAGGGGGTGTAAGAAAATATCCATACAGTTAATTATCACAATATTATGTTCATATCATGTCATCAATTCTCAGAAACTCTATTGGCTTTTAAATAATGGTTTAGATGCAAATATTTGTGTCAGTTACTGTTACATTTTATTTGTTTACCTCAGGAATCCTTCACTTTTATTTCTTTACTCAATCTTTCCTCACATAAAAAGTAATGACATGAAGCTGGATGTTACAGGAACTGTGACAAATAAACAAATGTGAGTCCCAGTGGTCGAATTGCACAGAAAATGATCCATGTATCCATACAGGGGTATGCTATAGGTGTCTACTCCTGCATCGCGATAAGTAACATGTCAATTTATTTCAATGAGAGTTGCCTCACCGGTATCTGCTCTGTGATCAAATGTTTCCACATTGTTTGCACTTTATTGCACCTTTAGTCACACTCAACAATGGTTTGATGGGGTCACACAGGAAAACAGTAAATCAAAGTTACAGGGTGAGAAGTTCAAGAACCAGAGGTCAGAACAAATGAGGTTTAGACAGATTTGTATTACTTTTTCAATGATTGTTATCTTACTGTGGAGAGTTTCAATTTTCCGTAATGATCTAAACGCTGTTTAAAGATGTGTAAAAGAGTGATTGTTTGTACTGTAAAACCAATGTGGGAGTGGGTGTGAATGGGTGCAAATAATGACTGAAAACTCAAGACTTCAGAGGCTCAGCCATCTCATAAATACAGACAGGGTCTGTGTATTCATGGTAGCTAGTTCACAACTAATTCATGTGCCCTCTGTAGATCAGCTGATTTAATATACAAATAAAGATGAAATATAAAACAGTCCAGAGATCAGGTTTGTACGTATGATAAAATTCATTTGGATAAAGGCTTTTCTAATCTGATATTCAGGAAATCCTAATTTGTTAGTATGAAACTGGACAAAAGACAGTTAAACCACATCAAGTCCTCCTCTGCAGAAATAACACTTTGCTTAAAGGATTAAGGATCAAGTGAAATATTTATATTTGTCCTTGTACAACATTGGTTTGCTCAACAACATTAAACTTTGTGTTTTACCCTTCAGCTGCATCAAGTTGGGGATGATGATATGGTCAGTCTCCACATTAAAAGTTCTGACTTGGGGATATTGTCCATGAACTTTGACTGCTTTTGAGCACCAAGCATAATTTATGTAAACACACTTTGCCTCCCATCGTCCTACCAGCATCCTCTCCTCTGTTGGAACACACGTCTGTTTCAACAGCTTGATCCAAGATGTTGTGGTGGAGGCGGGTCCCTGTAAAGATGTGGACACAACAGTCTCAGATTGTCCTTTGCTTGGCCAGGCTCCCATTTCATCTACTTACTTTTCCTGTGACCCAAAATCTGTGAGTTGGGCTAACATGGCTGCCATCCTGGATCTCTTTCCTCTTCTTCTGGTGGGTCTGGCTGAATGGCTGAAAAGGACAGTCCCAAAAAAGCTGTTGCTTTTAATCCAAACCCTGTGCCTCTTTCTCCATCGCTAATGACTGTATTTCTCTCATAGGTAATATGTGTTTTAGCAATAGAGTGGAATTAAAACAGATTATAAAGAGTGCAAAGAAGAGAGGTCTGCATACTGAAATAATCTTTCATCTCTTTTACAACAAAAGCAACGTTTCGATCTGGTAGATCGTCTTCAAGCTCATGTCAGAGAGAGCAAGCCTCTCCTAATAAAGGCAGCAATCAATTCATTTAAAGCAATTAAAACAGATGATACCAAAAAAGTAGCAAATGTGCAGGAGCTATGGATCATTGCATCTGCATGTGTTGCCCAAAATGGAAATGGAAATGTCCATGCTTTATTGAAATATTTCTGGCCATGTAAATTATTGTAAGAGAAAACACACACTCACACACACACACACACACAAAAACACAATTTCAGAATAGCCATTGCTTCTAATAACCTTGTAGCTCTACTGCAGATTAGTTTGGTGTTCAGCTGTTGTTCCCCTCTCTCTCATTTTCATGCCTTTAAATGAAGATTAGGTTGATATTGGAACCACAATGTATCCTCGCTGAGCGCTGACACAGTAAAATCTATTATACGGATCTGTGGAATATGTTTATGCTAATTTTGTGTCATCTGATCATGGATGAGTACAGATGAGGCTTGTTGATGTAGAGGTGCTACCTTCAGTGTTCAGTGAAGCATGGAAATACTCTCTCACACACCACACCCTCTCCTTTATTTTGCCTTGGCCCTCCCAGGCCTGGAAGTGATGATGATCAGCAGTAATTGAGGAAGACGCATGTTGAATGCAAAAGGACCGAGGAGGTACTAGAGAGTGGAGGAAAGTATAAACTGCTGATGCAGATTTTGTACCAAAACGAGCCTCGGTGCCCTAAATTTGACAGCCGCTCAATTTCCCAAGAGTTGATGGACATAAACTCGGTGAGTTGTAGCCCACATAGCCTTTTGTCCCACTCTGCCTCCACACAACTAAACACAAGAAAACATTGCCGGAGTAATTGTAAAAGTAATCTCAGCAGAGTTGATAGAATAGCTAGAATACTCTAGCTTAAATAGCGTTTGTGTGAAGTTAAAGTCGGAATGAAAAGGCTAAAATTCCTGAAAAAGTAACACAGCTGTTAAAGCGTATTTGCCATTTTTCTTTTGTGTGTGTGTATTGGTGCTTACGTGGTTGTGTGAGTCTGATGGCCCACTCAGGGGAATGCATTTTATATGCTAATTTTGTTAATGTGTATAAGCTGCTCCAGCCCGTTCTCATTAGGTTTTCATTAGTCTATTTTATGGAAATGCACAGTGACTATACTGCAGAGCATCGCCTGCAACCGTCCTGCATGCCTGACAGTAAATGGAGCTGTTTCCTCACACTAACACCTCAGCTTGTCTGAGTCACTGCATAGACAGAGATAAGTCAGATGGTGAAAATCAAAAAGTTCACAAATCAGTCCGTTGTCGAGATTTCATCTCGTTTTTCTTTATGCAAGTAATAAAGATGAAGTGAATGGAGATAAAAGAGAGTTTTTAATCAACTAACACCTTTTTAAACCAGATGGATCACTCTCTTTTGACTTACTGGTATTGGGTATTGATGAGGAAAATGAAGATTATAGCATTAGGTAGGTCAACGATGAATAGAAAGCCAGAGGAAACCGCATGTATCTCAAAAAACCCACAGTTATACGTTTGTACGTTATGTTGTAATTTGGTTTTCTCTTGTCGAGCTGTCACTCATGCTTACTTTATCCCTGTTTAACTAGGCTTAAAGGCTGTTTATGCTCAATGTTAAAGACAGAAGCAGATACAGACGGAGCTTTCCGTTCGTACCTTCAGTTCATTCCTGTGAATGTTTTCTGAAGGATTATGGATACTTATGAAGTGGACAAAACGGAGCAGTACCACCAGGAATCTTTGGGGGCAGAGTTGCCATAATTCAAGCAAAACACAACAAATGTCTACAACGAAGAAGAAAAAAGTGAAAAAGTGAAACAAAAGAAACCTCAGTCCACATGTAGCGATGTATTTAATGGCCTCATAGACCACAGGGGAGTCACATTACTGCCTTCATTTCTTCCTCTGCCGTCACCATTTTTGTTGTAGTCAAAACTTTTGACTGTTCACTGCCATATTGTGGATGTATCAATGCCAGCATAAAAGAGGCATGGCAGTATGTGGATGTTGAGGGATACTTTGTTTGAAGCGGACATATTTATCTTCATATGTAGAGGGAGTATAAAGAAGCCTTACAGGTTGCTCTCTTTAAGACACAACTTAAATAAAGCTAAGCAGAGTTTTTGTTTATGACTCAGTACGACGTTAAATGTAATGAGTATAGTTTGTTTTGTAACAGAGCCAGTTCTTCTTCTTATGACCTCTCTTGTACTGTAAGCCTGCAAACCTGCACAACCTTCATCAAACTGTTTTTTAGACCTAACATTGTACTTTCCGTCATGCAGATCAGACAATAAAAGTCATTGATGAGTCATTACATGCTGTCCCTCATGCATGAAATTGGTATTGTGATGGATCTTCTCTCATCACTTTTATCATTTAGAATTTTGTACACAAAGAGCCTATAAAGGTACCATAACTGGAGTCCCATGAAGTCACTAAAATCACAAACTTCACCGGACAAAAATAAAACATGAGGAGATGATGCATCTTCAGACTGTCCTGCAGTCTGGTGGAGTTTTAATTAAAGGTTAAAGCTTTAAATTAATTCCAGGGACACTGATGGGGGGGTGATAAATATACTGAGCAACAGTAGAAATGTATTTTTTTAATGTCATGCTATCCTGTTAATATTCAATCTCAAAGGCAAATTCTGGTTCACACATCTTTATTCACCCTTTAGCCAAACAGAAAAATCATTTTTGTGCAGATTAGTGGTTTTTGTCTTAGTGTTTACAAGTCAGAAAGTGTGGATGGTGAGACAGAGAACAACAACAGTCACTACCGTGCGTGTCTACCTCCAGCATTTATCACTACTTTACACCTCCTGAATGGATAAGATGTTGTTCTGGACTTGTAGGATGACATGCCATTCTTCCTGCAGAGCTGTGACAAGTTGTTCATGTGTTGCTGGATCAGGATCTCTCTCTCTCACCTGGTGATCCTGAACATCCCACAGATGCTCTATTGGGTTGAGATCTGGTGAATATGCTGGTAAAGGAAGGACAGCGACCTTGTTCTGGTCCAGGTAGGCTACTCCTGACAGACATGAGCCACATGTGGTCTGGCATTGTCATGCATGAAGGTGATGCCTGATTGCTGTATCCTGGGAATGACATGTGGACCTAGGACCGTATTTCGGTAACGGATAGCTGTCCGTGTACTGTGGATGTGGACAAGTTCTGACCGGCATCCATTAGCAGTGGCCCCCCACATCATGACACCACCACCAAACGATCCACTTCCTGGATGTATACGTCAGGATACCATTCTCCACGATACACACGCCTACGACCATCAGCTCTGTGCAATTTAAATCTGGACTTGTCACTAAATGTGATCTGCCTCCACTGTGCAATGAGCCATAACATCTGTAACATCTGTGCTGCACGTGTCTGCAGAGTTTAGACCATCAGCATCATCAGCATCCCAACTGCCTGGTCACATAAGTTTTTTCTGGAATTGTGACATCATCAGTTGTTTCAGTAGGACATTAATTAGACCCTGTAAATTATCACCTTTACCATGTCTTTTCAATCATGCAGAAAAAAATCTCACCAACATCATGGTTTACTCTGAAATGCACCAATGACTGTTATTTCTATGTTATGACTAAATGATGGTTATTCATGATTTAACATGGTTTGGTTGTGGGTACTTAAAGAAGTCTATTCAGTGAATCACATGATTGTTTGTCTCAGTAGATTAGAGCTAGTGAATAGAAATTACAGGGTTTTTAAAATGATACATTTCTACTGTTACTCAGTATACTGTATTATAATTTACCACTGTGTGTTCTCATGTTTAAAATATCAACATAGACTGCCCTGAGGGATGCCTACAGCAGGTGTGACTGAAAGAACATGTAGATATGTACTGTAGCTTTGATCGTTGGTTATTGATCATTTAAAATTGAGCACGACTACAGCCCAAAACTGCTACACCATCCAGTTTCAATGAAACTTTGATGTATGACACATTGCACAGGATTACCTGCATCATTCACAGCTGGGAGAACATGGATGGCATCGGGGGTGGGGCCATTGTTGACAATGAAAGCAAGGTGGGACTTTGCTTTCAGGCATGTCTCTCTCATATCCTCTTTATTTCAAGTGACGCAGTGTCCCATGAAATTGGGAACTAAATTACGGGGCCGGTGAACTCTGTGTGAGGGTTTTAAAAACAACCTGTCCAACTATGGGCATGGGACAAGAGTCAGTAGGCAACAAACTGCATGCCTGACATTAGTTCGAGACCAGTCCAGTGTTGATAAACAGAGGGAGATGAGTCACTCATATCAGCTTCATTGCTGTCATCATTGTTAGTTTAGGCCCATGACAGAGATGGTGAAGATTTTGTAGGGTAATAAATCAGAGCTGTTTCCCCTGTTTGTTTGCTGTTTGCTCTTCTCTGCTCTCTCCAATAAAAGGTTGTCTTTATTTGAATAATAAGGCTCTGATCTCAGTGAATTACTATTCCACTGGTCACTGCATTCTCTCTGTCACTTTCTTTCACTCTTTCTTTCTCCTCCTCCTCCACTTTCTCTCCTGTTATACCCCAAATCTTCTCTCACCTCTCCTTGTGCCTTTGTCCCCTTCATTGAAGAGAAAGTATTGATGTTGGATTCTTTGACAAAACTCTATGAACAATCCTCTGGGTTGATGTGGTGGAAGCAGAAAAAATGGGCAAATGTAAACATCTGAGTGTATTTGTCAAGGAAAGCCACTGGGTCAAAGGATCTCCAAACTGCAGGTCTTGTTGGGTGTTCCCGAACTGCAGTGGTTAGTACTTAGTCTGAGGTAGTCTAGGGAAGGACAACTAGTGAACCAGCGACAGGGTCATGGCTGTCCATGTCTCATTGATGCTCATGAGGAGCGAAGGCTAGCTTATGTTGTCTGATCCCACAGAAGAGCTACTGTAGCACAAATGACTGAAAAAGGGCATGCTGCCACCCTGTCCACCACTGACAACGCCTACAATGGGTACGTGAGCATCAGAACTGGACCACAGAGCAATGGAAGACGGTGGCCTAGTCTGATGAATCACGTTTTCTTATTCTGTACATCATGTGGATGGCCAGTTGTGTGTGTGTTGCTTTACCTGTGGAAAAGATTGCACTAGGATGCTCTATGGGAAGAAGGCAAGCCAGCAGAGGTAGCGTGATATATTTGTGATACATATTATTCTGCACCTACCACCTACCTAAACATTGTACACCCCTTCATGGAAATGGTGTTCCCTAATTGCTGTAGCCCTGACATAACAACTAGTTCAAGGTGTTGACTTGGCCTCCAAATTCCCCAGATCTCAATCCAGTTTAGCATTTGTGGGATGTGCTGGACAAACAGTCAGATCCATGGATGCCCCACCTCACAACGCACAGGATTCAAAGGATCTGCTGCTAACGTCTTGGTGCCAGATACCACAGCACACCTTCAGAGGTCTGGTGGAGTCCATGCCTTGACGGGTCAGAGCTGTTTTGGTGGCAAAGGGGGACCTACACATTATAAGTGAGGTGGTTATAATGTTATCGCTGATCGGTGCATGTTGTGAACGATAGAACCCATGGTCTGAGGTATGACAATAAAATCCAGCTCATAATGTTTTTTTTTCCCTTGAGCACTTCCTCCTCTCTCTATTCAAAGTACATATTAATGAATACTGTGGGTAAACTCTTGTTGGGTAAACTGAAGAGTATTCTGAGTATTAGATAGCTCATTAGAACTGCACCAGAAATCCAAACCAAAACTTGTTAGTCTTCATTGATCTACGGTTAACATGCAGATAAATTCATCATTGCCTTGGAAAAGGAGGAGAACCAAATACACAGATGGAACATTAAATGAATTGATATGGGTCATCAGTTTCAGTAGAGTCTACAGATTTTTCTCCTCGTCCCAGATACAGTAGATATAGTAGATACAGTAGTAGTACACCATCTCCTACTTTTGAAGCCGTCCAAATGTTGTACACACAAATACTGTATTGAAAGGACCAGCGTTGCAGCTTGGGCTTATTCGATTGGCTGATCTGCTGGTTGGAGGGGTAGCTGGTAGAAAAAGCCATTTGTCAGCAGTATCTGCCACTCAGGTCGAAGCCAACAAGATGTGGACAGAACTCAATTTCAGCATTAATGGAATAATACTATGGTTAATGTGCTGTCTACTGGAGCGCAACACAAGGTCAAACCTACGGATGCTGGGAGGCAGACCACGTGGGAACATCACTAGATTCACAGTTAATTCAGATTTCCACCATACTGATGCTGAATTAAAGGATAATTGAGCTGTCCATATGTAGTCCTCTCCCTGCCTTTAACGGTCAAAGACCTGCTGATTCTGTCCTTTGTTTTGTGAACTTATTCCAGAACATACCCAGATAATAACTTTTATTTCCTCTCTTTCCAGGGTTACTTCTTGCTCTTTGAGTCCATGTTGGACTCTGTCCTGTACGCCAGAGATGTCTACCTGGCTGACAGTGGCTCAGGTAGGTCACATCTTCTCATCGCAGAAAGGGTTACTCGAAAGGATTGTTACTGATTACCCAGGACCTTCTTTCTGTGAGGCAACAGAACTACCTACTGTGCCACCGTGCCACCCGAGTACTGAAATAGTTGAATTAAAATGTTCCGTACTGTCTATGCTAACGCTAAAAAACTGTAGAAATATTAATTAAGGTTTACCACAGCATCTCCACCACCTGCTGCTCTAAATTGTTGGTCTGATAACCTGCTTTTCATCAGTATAGTTAAAAGGAAGTGTTTAAACAAACGCTTCTACCACAGATAACATTTTCCACATACAGTTTGTATGAATATGTTAACAACTTGAATTCATCTCTCTTGTGCTTTATTTCTCATTGAAAGCTGTTTTCGTTGCCCGTTCCCATTGAGTGGCTGGTGTGTGTGGTGTGATACTGAACTTTAAATTTCATCTGTCAGCAGATGAGAAAGTGTTCATGTCAGCCCCCTGTGGTCAGTACAAGGAGCATTTGTGGGAATTACTGTAGTGTTTTTCCTTTTTTCCCCCTGGGTATGTTAAATTGTACGATACAAACAGCAAGCACTGCTTTGCTTTCAGTTGATACAACCAAATGTAGAAGTGAAAAACCAGAAGTTTATGAGGGAAAAGTTAACTAAAAAATGTCTTAATTATGAATTAATGGCTTTTTTAGTCGTGTCTTTTTTTTAATACAACTTGATGTGAAGAGGAAGGATGTGAAGAGAGGCTGTGGCTTTAGGCATTATATTTTCAGGTTGTCCATCAATCCAACACGCATTTGACCTAACCCAAGAATTTATATGCTAATTGTAAAAACACAAATGTCTTTAATAGGATAAAATAAAGCGATGACATTTTATATCCAAAAGCTCAAAGGTCATTATTAAACGCCATAACTCAGACACAGAAGGGGAGATTGTGCCTGTGACACTAATGTTTGACATCCACCCTGAAGCTGTGGTGATTGTATAGATCTTATGTGCTGCCGGGATGAAGATGCATATCCACATTTTTGAATTGGTAGCATCTTTATCCTCTGTTTGAATCGGCTCTATTGGCCTAACTTTTGAACACGTGAGGAATTGCGTCTCACTGTGAGCTCATACACTAACAGACATTCCACCACATGTCCATTGGGTTTGCTGATATTGAGCTTCATGTAATTTCATTGCATCATGTGATGGAGGTCTATACCTCTCTGTAAAGATAGTTTCTAACTGAAGACAGCTTGTTTCTCACTAGAATAATACATGGGAATATAGTGAGAAGTTCCTTGTATGTTGAGGCGGTATTTTTAAGATAAATCCCATCCCCACCGCTGACCAGATTTAATGGCTTGTGCCAAATGTGACCCAACTAAGGAATGGTTCCACTACACTGCCTTTAGTGGCTCCTTGGGACATGAAGGAGAGGTCACACACACACACACACACACACACACACACACATTGATAGACAGCCTCCCATAGAGACAGATCTGTTAGTGAAGGGGATTGGACAGGGGAGGGTGTGACCATGTGAGGCAGACAGTGACAGGTCAGAGCACACCATATGGTTCGTCATGAGCCCTTAACCCTGACTCTCCCAACACGGGCTGCTCACACTGGATCTGCCTCCAGCCAGCACTCAAAAAACAGCCCAAACCAGTACAAATACCTGCTGGCACCATGGCTCCAAAGCACTGGGTGCTCACTCTGATGCTGCTGTGACATGGGAACATTAAATTAAAATAGGGAATTTTTAATGGATGCGTGATATAAATCAGTCCCATAAATTATTCTATGACAGACTTATATTGCAGGTTATTGACTCTTAATGAAAATATAACCAACACATACAGCTGATAAGCACATCTACACTCTCCAATATGGTAGGTGGCAGTATGTGATTTTAAAGCTGGTTTGGAGTCAATCAATAATCACACAGGAGAACATGAAGAAGAAAAAGAAGAGGTGCTGTACACCTGATGTCATACTGATGATGTGAAAGTGTTTGCACCTGGATAATACCAGATAATGTAGACTAGAGAGCCAGACATGTTGCCGGCGTTTGCTTTTTACACTCTCTTTCTACACGGTTATAATTTGCAATACATAGAATCATCCATCTTTGCTCCAGGCATTTAAGGCTTTTCTACGCTCAGATATGCACAGAGTACAGTTTATGACCTTCTTTTTAAAATACAAAAGTGTGACATTATCATTTATCAGCCATATGAGAAGCAGGTAATTATTGGTACATAATTTATCGGCTGAAAAAAATCAATATTGTACGTCCCTAGATTTTTTTTCCGCAGCCTGAAACACTCACTAAATATTCTCAGCACAAATAATAAGTCCTGCCAGGCTTTTGGTTTACTGTATATCATGTTATACCACCTTTAAAGAGAAAATTGATCTTGGCCTGTTTTAATATGCATTATTTTAAGTTCCTACAGTAGGAAGCAGTCTCCTTGCATTGATCAGCTGTTCCGAGATAGTGTTTAAGAGTAAATTAACATTTCATGTTGATTACCATAGTCCCTATTGCAATAGTGTACAGTTTGACTTTATATTTCTGTAAATATATCTTTTGTTTCATACGTACAAAACTCAGTAGTCTCCTTAACTGTGTGCACTGACATTTGATAAATGATCAAAATGATAATAATAATAATAAACAACTAGAAGACCATAGGGCACATACCTCCAAACCCCCAACAGTCCCTTTTAATTAAAGTCAGTGTTGATTCTAACGGTCATATGACATTAAGTGAGTTTATTTTCAGATTTTGGGTGTTTGCACACAGCGGTGCTGAGTTATTGCTCCGGCCCTGCAGTACTGCTGCTGTATGTGTGTTTAAGCTACATTAGTAGAGAGTTACAACGTCTCCCTCATTCTCCCCACTACATTAACCTCCCCTTCATCCTTAAATGTGTCCCTGCATGCCTGGCACAGCACAGCTCCCAGGGAAAAGGGATCTGTTTTGTCCAATGCCCCCTCCCGCACCGTCTCTCCCTCTCCCACAGCCGACCAATGGGAGCGATGAAGAGAGCAAGAGAAAAAGGTGGTGTGGGTGGGGGGCATGACAAACGGGCTGTGAGCAGCGAGTCGAGAAGGACGCAGATGTCAAAGTCATGAATCTGGGGACGCCTGTGAACCCCCCTTCCTCTTCGTCGTGCTCCCTCTCAATCCTCACCACAGCACCCCCCCCTCCACCCGTCCGTCCATCTCTCCATCTCCAGTTCTTTCCAGTGTGTCTCTCAGACGGCCCTGTCCTGATTCTGCCCAATCAGCAGCCCTCCCCCCTCCTCTCACCTGGTCCTCGTAATTACTCACTTGGTTCAGTAATCAGAGTAAAGTGTGTGTGTGTGTGTGTGTGTCTGTGTGTGTCTGTGTGTGTGTGTCTGTGTGTGTGTGTGTCTGTGTGTGTGTGTGTGTGTCTGTGTGTGTGTGTGTGTGTGTGTGTCTGTGTGTGTGTGTGTGTGTGTCTGTGTGTGTGTGTCTGTGTGTGTTGTGTGTGTGTGTCTGTGTGTGTGTGTGTGTCTGTGTGTGTGTCTGTGTGTGTGTGTCTGTGTGTGTGTCTGTCTGTGTGTGTGTCTGTGTGTGTGTTGTGTGTGTGTGTCTGTGTGTGTCTGTCTGTGTGTGTGTCTGTGTGTGTCTGTGTGTGTGTGTGTGTCTGTGTGTGTGTGTCTGTGTGTGTGTCTGTCTGTGTGTGTGTCTGTGTGTGTCTGTGTGTGTGTGTGTGTGTCTGTGTGTGTCTGTGTGTGTCTGTGTGTGTGTGTGTCTGTGTGTGTGTCTGTGTGTTGTGTGTGTGTCTGTGTGTGTGTGTCTGTGTGTGTGTGTGTGTGTGTCTGTGTGTGTGTGTGTGTCTGTGTGTGTGTGTGTGTCTGTGTGTGTGTGTGTGTCTGTGTGTGTGTGTGTGTCTGTCTGTGTGTGTGTCTGTGTGTGTGTTGTGTGTGTGTGTCTGTGTGTGTCTGTCTGTGTGTGTGTCTGTGTGTGTCTGTGTGTGTGTGTGTGTCTGTGTGTGTGTGTCTGTGTGTGTGTCTGTCTGTGTGTGTGTCTGTGTGTGTCTGTGTGTGTGTGTGTGTGTCTGTGTGTGTCTGTGTGTGTGTGTGTCTGTGTGTGTCTGTGTGTGTGTGTGTCTGTGTGTGTGTCTGTGTGTTGTGTGTGTGTCTGTGTGTGTGTGTCTGTGTGTGTGTGTGTGTGCGTGCAGCTATTAGGCATGGTGACACTCACAGGGTCACATTTGGCCTTCAGCTAATAATGGGAGGCCATGACTTGCCCATCACTAAGCTGTCGCCATCCATTCACACATTTTATGGTCCGATATGTCGAAGGTTATGTGAGACTGGTCACTGGCATGCATGCTGGGTAAAGTAAATAAAGTGTCCTTATTGGAAGGCTTATGTTTCTATAATTATCTAAAGCCTGGCTCCAAAACAGTGACTCCCTTATGGAGACTGCCCCACAATACATGATTTTCTCTTTTATCCCCAGGTAGCTCCATCTACTTATTATGCTGTCTACGGTCAACACAATAAAAGTTTTCCATGAACAGTTTGAGTGAGAGGGACTAGCCAGATCGTAAGTGTAGTAGACAGACATAGAATATATGTTTATTTTTGCATTTAGCTTAGTTTTATTTACAATGTTATGACGTGCAATAGATCTGGTGTCTTGTTCTTGGATCAGGAATCAAGCTGTTCCACTTTGTGTGTGTGTGTCGTCCCCCCCCCCCCGGCTTTCTGCAGCACATTTGGTCTTACTCAGCAAATCTCTGCTGTTGTATTTGCTTTGGATTTTTGTATGTCTTTGAAACGTCATCATTTCTCCAGCTGCAGCATGTTTCTTCTCATGGAAATGTTTTGAGCTGTTGTGGCAGGTTTGCTCAAAAACAGATAGGAAGTAGAAAAAGCATTCTGCCTAGCCCCAGCAGTCCCTTTTAATTAAATTAAACCCTAATCCAAGTCTAACAGGTTTAATGAAAAACTGTCAGGTAGTTTATGTGTCATTGATGAACATTTGATGATGTCTTCCTAGCATGCACCACCCTTTCACCCAGCTTTATGGTAGACTGTCAAGTAGTTTTTGGTTAATTGACAAACAGGGTCAAAATCCCTATCTTGCAATGTTTAAAAAGGTGGAAAAACTTCCTGAATCTGACTCTGGATCCACTTAAACATTTAATAGGTTCCTCCTTTCCACATGCCCAACCATCCCACAAAGTTTCATGCAAATACATCAAGTAGGTTTTGTGTAATCCAACAAACTGATACCAGAGAAAACATAACCACCTTGGTAAAAATTACTGTGGCTATCTGCTGTTTTATGCTGCTATCTGCTAAAAGCTACTGCTAACTGTATCTGTTGTTGCTAAACAGTTAACTGACTGTCATTACTATCAAATATTGGTAATGGCTTCTACCCAGATCAATGATTTAATGTTATGTAATTATATTACTTATTATTATTATTATTATTACTATTACTCCTCTTATTATTATTATTATTATTATTATTACTATTACTCCTCTTATTATTATTATTATTATTATTATTATTATTATTATTATTACTATTACTCCTCTTATTATTATTATTATTATTATTATTATTATTATTATTACTATTATTAAAATGAGGTCTATTTATGCATTAAGGTTTCCACTTAATTGAGTGTTAATGCTTAACTTTGACAGTCTGACTACATACATAAATGAAACACATCCATACTGGTAAGCACATGTATACAGACAAACATACATACACATATACTGTATACTTAGGAGATGAAGAAATAAAAATCATCACTAAAGACCATAGTAATGTTGACTGTCAGCTGCAGGAAAAGACTTTTTGTAAAATTAATTTTAAGACTACTTTTGAAAGCAGCATCAGAGTCAGCTGATTTGATGCTGGGTGAAATGCTGTTCCAGAGCAGAGGAGCCTTTAACCTTTGCTTTTAACCTAGACAACAGTGGAATTATATCAGTTATACAGTATACTGTATCTGATGTAACCATCTGATGTAATGTTGTCTGCACTGGTAACAGTCATTAAGGTTATGGCCCAGACATATTCAGCCTGTTCACTGTGAGGAGGTTGCCTTGCTATATGACTTCCTACCTATAGCTTATCATGATGCCACAAGCAGGTACACTCCTGTTATAAACTACTGTAATTGGAGCACAATCTGACATTACTACTAGTGGCAGTAAGTTATATAAAAATATTAAGTTTGTATATCCTCATGAGTCTAGGCCCCTAGGCCTCTGTGTTGGCTAATGCTACTTCACAGTAGGGATACCAATGGCTTAAAGCATATTAGCTCTGGCTTAATCACCAAACATATTAGCCATACAAAGGAATCTATATGTGAAAACACTATAAAGAACATTAAGGCTTGTATTTAATGTTCGTTTCAAAACATAGATGATGTTCATTTAATCATAAGTGCTATGTAATTTAAGGAGTGATGATAGTCACTGCTTTGAAAATGAAAGAAACTAGAAAAGCATGGCCACACATCATCATCATCATCTAAAAAAAAACAGAGGCTGGGTTCAAAACAGAAAAACAGAGGCTTGTTTGACCAGAATACATCAGCAGCAGTCATTTCTCATAGGTGGCAGAGACACTGCCCACTTCTGAACCATGTGTTTATCTGTTCTCACACAAGCTTCAGAATGATTCCAAATCACTTCCCAACAATTCAGAATCTATTCCACCTCAAGTAACCAAGCTATCTTAGACCAGGATCATTCTCTGTTGTTTGTCTTTCCTCAGGATTTATCACCAGGCCTACCTCTGCCTTGGAGGTTATGTTATGTTGTTAGTTCAAATAGTATCTTAAAAAGTTCTTGATGGATTTTAAAGAGGTTTTGTAGAGAGTGGCCCTTTGAATGGGGAAGAGGTGGTTAGATTTTGGGGTGGATACGTAGCTTTGTAACTCTTCAGAATCTACTTCTCAAGGCAGTCTTGGAAGTCTGAAAGTCTTGGAAGTCTGTCTCCTCTCTGATGTCATGTTTGTCGGCTGAATAACTTGACTGAGACGTACTTGGACCGTCCTCGCAAACCCGTGACGTGTTCTCTGTCTCATCACGGCGGTGACAGTCATAGTTGTCGTTGGTGATGGCGGCGGGATTTGGCAAGAAACAACAAAACTGTCCTTGGTTTCTTTGTACTTTAATTAGCCTGACATGATCGCCCCCTTTTCTTCAGAGCCATCCTGCCTTGCACTGCATTCAGGGAGATTTAATAAGCGGAAACTACCAACCCTTTGCCGAGGTTGTTTTCTGTGTTTCCGAAATGATGAAATATCACATCGGATACAGAAGACTGTCCTTACTTTGTTGTCGTTCATCCCTGTCTGCATTACATCATATCAGAGGTTCAGCTTTGACCTCCCTGTAGCCTTATGGGATGCCACAACAAGGGTCGTGAACTGCAAATCTCTGCAAACAACTTGCGATGCGATCTTGAGTACGCTAACATTTCACTAAACTGTGATTCATAATAATAATAATAATATTAATATTTATTTGTATTGCACTTTTCAAAACACAGTTACAAAATGCTTGACACAATAAAATCAAGCAGTGCACACAACAAGAATGTAAAATATAATATACAGCCCATAAAAAAAGAAACCAGGAAAAATAAGTAAAAACGTGATAAGACCCGAGTAAAACAGAGTAAAATACATGTAAAACTCAGGTGATAGATAAAAACAAATAATATCAAACCTAGGATCTGTTTTAACCTGATAAATTGCCAGTTGCTAATATTGTTACCTGCAGTCTCAGAATTTGTCTGCAGGTTGCAGGTGGGTATTTTGCACACTGCTTTTGTCTTTGTCTGTTCAAAGAAGAAAATGAAACGGCCATTTTTGAGCTCTGCTTCAGTGTCATTTGCACAGCAGAGAAACGTTTAGTGCCTCTGAAGGGGCTCAGAATATCAGCTTTGTGAGTCTCATACTGTTAAAGAGATGCACACCTGCCTGCCATGACCATCCTATTCAGAAGTCCTGGCGTCCACAGGCTTTGTCCACATTTTTGTCATCTAGTGTCCAGAGTGTAAAGTATGATGTAGGATAGATGTCATCAGGCCATGTTTTGTGCACATGTGATGGATACAGTCATTACAGCAGCCTCATGAAATTGATGCTAAGCTCCACACCCACAAGATGCCAAGGCGCTCTCTGATTACATTTGTTGGATGGATTTCAAGCCATTAAATTAGTTGATATTAAGCATGTCTCAGAACTGAGTGTAGAAGTTTATGGGAGCTGAACTTGGCCACGGTTTCCTTTAGTTATGATTAATGATCTTTTGTGTAGAGCAAATTAAATCCCTGAAAGGATTCACTCACTTACACTTTACAAAAGTCGAGCACCTCAAACTTCAATTTGAGATGCTCTGACCTCCAAAAATACGGATGGTGATACATTTGTTTAGTTTGGATGTGTGGTGCATTGTTAGTTTTTTATGCACATTCAGGCTCAATTTAAGTGCATAGGGAATAAAACTTGGTTATACAACTGATGTTTAAATAATTAAAAAACAAATCAACATTCCTGATAGCTAACATCTACAGGTAATAAAAAAGCAACACAGACAGGGACTGAAGGAAATATTTCAGCTCATCCCAGCTCTGGATGGAGCTTCTCTGCTGGCTGTGGGCTTTTGGCAGAGATACCTTCATGGCTCAGTGACCGGAGCCGTCCTCTGGCTGAGGGCTGGCTACTGTCACTAATCAGACTGCCTGGAGTCAGCAGCACCAGTGGAGCTTCTGTAGCCTGTCACAGGTGTTCTCCCTCCTGTTCCAACTATCTGTCTGCCTTCATTTTCTTAATCCCACTGGTTTCTGATTGATCTCGATTTGGGTTATTTCATGGTGAAATCATGCATTGTTATCGCATTAAATTCATATTTTATTACATTAATGTACATAGTTATTGTTCATGCCTGTCACTGGGTCAGATTCCCTGCAAAAATAATAATTCATAAAATGAAATGAAATTTACATGACAGAAACTGAATTGACGTTGCAGTGTTGTAGAACCTGTCTGTGTTTGTTGATAATGATTTGTATGAGCTACAGTATTTAGCTACAATCTTTCTCAATCTTATTTGCCAAGCTACACAGTCAGAATGTAACATTCATTCAAACAGTTTGACTTTAATGCCATTCATTTACATAATAAACATCTAGCTGTTTGTATTGCAATGTCAAATATGGTAGGAAATATCTACAGAGAAGTCTGGGAAAGTATGGAATTTTGAAATGGAAAATGTGTAAGAACCCTGGAGGAAGGATGATGAATTCTTGTGTATTACCAGATGGCAGCAGAACAACTGGCTAACATTTCATGTTGGCCTTGCTGTCGAAGCTATACCATGCTGTTGACTTATTGTTATGAAGATATAACATTTATAGACAAAGTTGACACCTTAAGTCTCCTTAAAACAATTAGCCTAATATTATGGATCAGACAAATGTGATGGTTTACATGTAAGTAAAGCAAGGTGTGTGAACATTACTAAAGCAAAGTATACCTTACATTACCATTGTCACATTACATTTGGACATCTTAAATAGCCACTAATAGATACCTGTCCTTATTGCTATGCATCCTGCAGACACCTGTGTTTATATAGGAAAAATAATATTGAAATTAAACTGCACCTTTGTTTCACTTACTTCCAAAACAAATGCAGTGCTAACAAGATGACGATTTTTACCAGGAGGCAGTGGTGCTCATACCACATTTCTCCAAAGGTGCTGCCAGAATCAACCAAAAAATGAAAGTTCCTTTAGCTCTTTTAGGTAAATATGTGCTCAGTAGCATTAGGAACATACATTTGTCCAGATGAATGCTGTGGCCAGATTGGACCAGATCATCTGGATTATGGACAAACAGTAGTTGAATAATAATATAAATGAGACACGATGTTGTATGTGAAACATCTGGTACAGCGAGGCTGTCGTATGTCTTTCCTCACCTTAGTACCACCATATAATCCCCGTTTCTGACCCGATTGTCACTGGTATTGCAGATGATTGCCCCACTGGCTCATGATTGGTGACCTTTGCCTGCCTCCCTTGCACAGTGACTGAAATATAGATATTTTACTTATTTACATGATGAACAGTCCGTGACTCCATTTGCTCCTCTCTTTTATTCCACAGTCTATCCAGACCTTTGTAACATCAGCCTGGCAGCAGTCGGAGACACACAGAAGCACCAAGACCGCATTGCATTCTGGGATGATGTCTATGGCTTCGGAATGGGGTGCATGAAGAAGGCTGTGGTGCCTGAGGCGGTGGTGGAAGTGGTGAAAGCAGACACACTCATCTCTGAACCCACAGTCATACAGGTGATGGCAGCATTCAATCTACAGTGTAGTGTGTCTTTGAGTATATATGATATATATCATATGATATGATTTATGAAACTGCAAGGAGCCAATATGTTGGACCAGTATCTTTCACATAGTACTATTTGTTGTGGCTGGATACGATGTGGTGCCAGGTCAGGCTTAAGTTGGATGTATTTTGTGGTGGCTGTGGCTCAGGAGTAGAGCGGTCGCTCACGGAACAAAAGGTCGGATGTTCGATCCCCAGCTCCTGCAAGTCTACAAGCCGAAGTTTCCTTGAGCAAAGATACAGAACCCCAGTTTGCTCCCCGGGCGCCGTAAAGGCAGCTCACTGCTCCTCAGGATGGGTCAATGCAGTGGGATTAATACAGTATCTAAAAAAAATTAGAACTCTGTCTAGCCTTGAAATGCTCTGGGAAAATCTCCCTCTAGTTTTTGATAAGAGCATTTATGTTGATTGCTTATTGGTTGCCGGTCTGGACATTACATCTAGATATATTTAAGGGCTCACAAAATGATTTCTTGGGTAGGAAATCAAGCTATTTCTTGTGAATTACAGTTTCATCTTTTAGATCCTTACTTTTTCTCCTAATACCTAATATTGAACACCTGTATCAGGTTGACATAATGGAAAACCAATATGTCAGTTTGAACCTAATGCACAAAGATCTTGGAAGCTGCGAACAGGAGGAATTGAGTTTGCAGGCCCAAGCTGTTCGGCTGCAGAGAGAGTAAAGTGAGCAGGTGTTAGCTGTGGAGAGAGATACGGTCCTGAAGGTAGGGGTGTGTGTTTGTGTGTCTGTTTGTGTGTTTGTATGCGCTGATGCTGTTGCGCTGCCGGGTGATTGATCTGTCTAATCCTTGTTTAAGTTCCTCTTAAGGAAACTTCATTACTCTCAGCCTCCTGTGGATAGAGTGGTTTTCATGAGGCTGATGGGAGAGCACACGCACACCACACAGAGATAAAACAAACACACATCTCAGAACACAGACACCTCTTCTGAATCTTTCTGTGTATGACTGCTCTTCCCTCCTGTATTTAATACCATGGTGTGTTTATTCGCCGGTTGGCCTGTTTGCTAAGTAGCATGTCCTCCATGTCTGTGGATGTGATGAATGAGGGCTGAACTTGACATAATGGAATTTGAATCCTCTAATCGATAGTTTCTCCCCTCCAGTGACAAATAGACAGCCCCTCTCCCCAAATTACATGGACCTTCATCTATTGCCTCCCGTTGATACGATCCAATAACGTTCCATTAAGGCTGGCTGCTATTCCGTAAAATTGAGAGCCCTTTCATGGAATTATACATTTCTACAAAACAAATGAGTTTCTTTTTCTCATTGAGAACAGATAGGAAGGTTTAAACTGAGGAATGTTTAACTTGCAACCATCTGAAAATGCTTTAAAGCTGTGTGTGTGGTCTAAACGGTGTCTGAAAGACATGATCTGTGCTCCACATACGTAAACCTACCAGTGATTACATTTACAGTGGAGTCGGAGACGTCTTGCATTCAGCAGTTAAACATGAACTGAAAAATATTGGCATAATCATATGTTCTGGAATTTTTAATGAGGGAGAAGAAATAGGTTCCATTTAAAGGACCTTAATGTGGTATTTCTTTTTTTTCTGCAAGAACCTCATCAGACGCTGATTAGCTGATTAGCATTTTATCCAAAATCATCCCAAGTCCAGGTGAAGAAACATGGATAGAAACTGAGACTGAAGACAAAGAGTCTTTGTTCACAACTGAATAGTAGTATGTTTTTAAGATTAAATTTATGCAGCTGTGTCTCAGGAGGTAGAGCGGTCGCTCATAGAACAAAAGGTCGGTGGTTCCATCCCTCAGTGCATCAGTCGGTCCGAACAAACAGCTGCTAACTGTTAGTTATATTCCCTCTGCACGTCATGTTTCTTCTTATTGTTTCTTTATTTTGTGTTGTCTGACCACTCTTCATATTGTCATCAGGTATCAGGTTTTATGTTGGGCCTCATGCGATGTGTCTGTTTTTGACTTTCAACAGACAGTTGACTGTAACAGAGTGTGTCTGTCAGAGCTGGAGTTTGCATCAGATTTCTGCATGAAGATAACACAAACCACAGACTGCACAGTAAGTACCCTCTACTGTCCCTACTCACACACTGACAGTGCTCTGAAGAAGTTTGTAGAGTTTGTCAAGATCAGCATTTCTTTTAGCCTAACCATGGATTGCAGGAAGTAGTATTGGCCAATGCCAGTCATCATTGAAAATGTCAGTTCTTTACTTTATCATCTATAGTTATTTATTTGTGACATGATTAAAAACATCATTAAAAATAGGAAATAAGAAGGAAATTAAGATAATATGTTTATAACAACAGGTCTTTATTCTCTGAAGCTAATACTCCATCACTTGGTCATTGCTTATATATGGTTACATCACTTCTAAAGGAAGTTTAGTAAAATGTGCAGTGATGTAAAGTATCTAACGTCAAACTCAAAGTCGTTTTACTTCCAAACTCTTCCTCTGTTTCATGTTCCTCTGAACAGAACCTGTCATGTGTTTAGCTTATTTATGCTCTTCATAAAGAGGGAGACGGACAGAGCCTTCTGTATGTAATCAGACACTCTCTCAGAGAGCTTACAGATACAGAAGAGACGGAAGAGACAGAGCAATACCTCTGGAAATGGTTGGGGGCAGTGTAGCTACGATTCAATTAAGGCATGACAAATGTGTATGGAAACAATGAAGAAGTGAAAAAAAACTCTCCGTCCTCATGTCTCCATGTACCTAATGACCTCACAGACCTCCGAGTTCATCGTTACCTCTGCTTTTACCGCTTTGTATTTATTAGGTACATTATCACAAACTCCTCCATATTTGTTTTTGTCAAAACCTTTGCAACTTCACTGCCCTCCTGCGGTTGCATCCATGTCCACGTAAAGGACATACACAAGTACGTAGGCGCTGATGGATAGACCGTTTGTGGATGGGTGTATCCATTTCAGCACGTAGAGGGAGCATAAATGGGCCTTAAGTGCTTCGCTCTATTAGCTGTTAGCCCCCTGAGCCAAGCACACAGCAGAAACTGCTGCTCACTGGCTGCTAACAGCTAGCCAGCTGTCCTCCTGCAGATTTCAATACGGATTTGCCGTGACCTCTTGGTTTGACCTGTGCCTTTGTGGCTGAGGGGATAGATGGACCGCTAGAACATTTCAGAATCTTCGGCCTTTTCATAGGCCTCACGCTGAGTAGCCCGCCAGTGATAGCAGCTATAGTAACAGCATGAGAAAAGACACTCCATTGTGGTCAACACTCAGTTCAGTTCGTGTTTATTTATCAATAGTCTGTTCATATCAAATACATTTTCTGTTGTCCCTGGTGCAATTCATCTCACGCATTTATCTGAGCAGTTCCTCTGATGGGACCATCGATCGAAGACGTTAGAACAAATATCTTCTAGATGTCTTTACAACCAATAACCGATCAATCAGAGCACCCTTTGTTGAAAGGGTCAAGATGATCTTAAATTAGATTCTTTATGTTGCAGTGTTTTGTGTGATAGCATAAAGTCCCTCTGCTGTAATGAAGAACTCAACTTGTGACTAGGGCTTGATTGTTGAATGATGGATATCAGAGCAGCATGACATACAGTATATGATGCTCAGCTCTGAGTTACAACAGAACAGTACTCTAAAGAAAAACTTTTTGGGGTGCTTATTCGCTGAAGAGGTTTCATAGGTTGTGCTTCTTTTTTATTCCTAATTTACTCCTAGTGTTAAACATTAAGCATTAGAAAGAATGACCTGAAACAAAAGTTTGCTCATCCTCTGTCACCACCTGTCATTTATCAGACATTGTTTGAGGAGAGGAAGGCAGTAAAAACAGCAGAAACATCAGTCAGCTCATGTTGATGGATGATGTTTCTGTTTGTAGGAGGATGTCCGCCTGTTGGATGTTTATTGAGTTTCAAATTGAAGCCAGGCACTGAGGCTAATGTGACTTTGAATTACATGTCACACAACATTGTGAATGTTGACAGAATGCTTCACATGTCATTCTCTCAAATGCCAAAACACATTGGTCTGCACAGTCACAACTAGAAGTCCACAGACAGACTGATCGGTTTGGCCATTTGATCAGGGCCAATAAGATGTTTTACAAACTGTTGTTATCTGCAGAACTAACCAATGACTGCACAGCCTCCACCAGTAACATGGGGATGAACATAGCCATTAATGTACCTGGGATGATTCATATTTAAATCAGTTTATATTCATAATATTACGAGCATGATAAGGTTCTTGTTTACAGTACTCTTAGTGTTAACTATTGGATTGATTGCTAAGTTAAAACTACTTTTGGGCGCAGAGGGACAGCTTCATGTGTGGAACTTGGTCCACTTCAGTGTCCAGTGGGATAACTCAGCTTGGCCTCCAACGTCCCCAGATCTCAACCCAATCAGCATCTGTGGGATGTTCTGGACAAACAAGTCTGACCCATGGAGGCCCCACCTCACAACTTACAGGACTTAAAGGGTCTGCTGCTGATGTCCTGGTGCCAGATACCACAGCACAGCTTCAGAGGAAAATATAACTTCATCTATATAGGTAATCTACTAAATAAATCTTCATAAAATAGAGGAATAGCACATATTACTATACCTCTGTAAGACATTACATGACTCACCTGACACCGGCCTGAACTTTAGACTTGTGATGTGTTAGATCAGCTTGACCAACGACAGCAGCACAAAAGTGTGTGTCCTCAGTGAGGGTCAGCCACAGCTACCAAAGCATGGAGAATGGTTTATGAGTCTATTTGGTGTCGGCAGCCACAATCACCCCCCCAACCATCCCCACACACTTCTCCTGAACTTTTTATAGCAAACCAACAGCAACCTGCTGACAGCAGAGGAACCTCACTACTGCAGGCTCATCTGAGAAGTGATCTGTCTGTGAAAAATATCATTGTGTTGGAGCAGCTTTGTGTTGTGCTGCAGTGTTACTGCACTGTCTGGTGTACTGGTTTAATGGACAATCAATAGGTGGTTATTATCTGGCCTGTGCTCCCTCGGTAAGCCCGGTGGATTTAATGGGATTTGTAAACATCCTCTCATTTTTCCTGTCTTTTCTGCGCTGT
>CM075184.1:3466593-3659093 GCA_037577475.1 Chaunax sp. Z400
CTGGACATGCACAGACTGCACATGCACTGACTGGACATGTACAGACTGGACACGCACTGACTGGACAAGCACTGACTGGACAGGCACTGACTGGACACGCACAGACTGGACACGCACTGACTGGACACGTACAGACTGGACACGCACTGACTGGACATGTACAGACTGGACACGCACTGACTGGACATGCACAGACTGCACATGCACTGACTGGACATGCACAGACTGCACATGCACTGACTGGACACGCACAGACTGGACACGCACAGACTGGACATGCACTGACTGGACATGCACTGACTGGACATGCACAGACTGCACATGCACTTTGTCAGCTGCAGCAGTCGGGTGGAGAGACTGAGGGGAGATCGGGGGAGGTGGAGGGGGAATTCACACCAACATGTCTGTGAGGTGGCCGTGGTTGAAGCTTTGCACGCCTGGATAAAACCCATCAAAAGTGCATTAGCCCTCTCCTCTCCCACCCCTCCCTCCCATCCCTCCCCTTAAAGCCCTCTCCCTTTACCCCCCCACCGTTGTATAATAGTATCTGGCCGGGCCACGCGGCTCGCTGACACACAGCCGGGCGAAAGGGGAGCTATGATGAATTGCTCCCTGTTGGTGTTATCCATGATGATAATTATTAATTTTCCCCCCGCTCCTCCCAGAGAGCGGGGGCCGGAGAGCTGCAGTGTTGCGGAGCCTCCTCCATGGGCCGTCACGGAGCCCACCATCATCACTTATCACAGACAGAGCCGTGGGCCCAAGGCTAAAAGCTGATGAAAATGAAAAGCCCTCATTTTGATGTATCCTGCTGTTGGTGTATGGGTGTGTGTATGTGCCTCAGCGTTTTAGGTTTACCCTTTGTTTTCCTTGTCCTTTTCTTCTCAGTCTGTCTCTCTTGCATTCTTCACCCGTCCTCCCCTCTTTCCCCTCACACTGGGATACAGAGGCATCAAACTGTAAGCGATTTCAAAGGTACTCAGGTACTAAATAAAAGCAATAACTTACCAGAAATGAATGGAACATAAATGTTGTAATAAATGGTTTATATTGCAGTAACAGTAATATTTTTGCTATCTAGCTAAAATCTGTATATCTGTCCTTTTGTTTTCTCTGCAACCGTATATCAGCCATTCATCCCATCAACCAATAAAGTGCCCAGTCTTGTGTGAGCTCTTGAGTTCTATGCCACATATTTAGTATAAGTATCTTCCTACCACCACTGCAGAACGGCATGCTGGGACAGCTCGGTCTTTGTCGTTTTCCACAGTTCATTCAAGATTAGATGAAGAAACGGTGACCATAAAGACGGAGATATTACATTTCTCGTAAAGTCTTGTAGGTTTTCCATTTTTTGCCACTAAACTAAAATATCTCAGGTACCAGAGGTCTAAAACATTTGGCCTGGCTCCAAATAATTATCTCTTCGCGATGACGTTAGCTAGTGGATGAAACTGTGTCATGGAAGGGATATTTCCATGTTCTGAACAGGCCTATTTTGATTGGACACTGCATTATATTAAGTCCAATGTTTGTGAAATGTGAAAGGAAAGAAAAGGCATCTCTTGAGATTTTTTAACCTCTTCTAACTTAGTGTCAGTGTTTTGGTTAAGCTTTCTCTGTTTTGTTCAGTTTCAACTTTTTCAGCAAGAAAATAGAAAAGGTAGCAGCAAAAGGTTCTGATATTTTTTTCATGGGTTCTGAAGAGCAAAGCAGGGCTAAAAAAAACTCAGGTGGACAGAAATATTATCTGAAAGTGTGAATAGACAAATGTTTGTTAACCTGTTCGTTATAACGACTCTGATGTGTTGAAGTTTATGTATCTATACGTTTGTTTGGGTATTTTTCTAGTATTCCTGCTTTAAGGATACTCAGTTCTGTCCCTGCATCACTTTCCACGATTCAAGGATGAGATGGAAACAAGTGAGGCCCTGTCATGGTGCAGCAGATCTACATCAGAGGACTGTTAACAAAAACAAAAAACGTACCAAACGCTGTTTGAGGGTAAAGCTGTTGTCGTGTAAACAGCCCCTGAGATCTGTTATAGGTCCTGTGTGCAGGACTTCAGATTGCCAACCACTGAACACCTGTCGTTTCACCGTCTCCTATGGCTGCTATAAACACCAAAGGTGCTCTCTACCAGCGTTCGGTTTGTCCTTTGTGGGCTACTGTAGAAACATGGTGGTGCAACATGCTGGACTCTGTTGAGGACCGCTGTCTGTAGAAATAAAGTACACATTCTTACTGTAGGTGATGAATCCACAACTATTCTTTTTCAAACACTTAAAACTAAATTATGAATATTATAATCCAACTCTGCTCCAGAGTCATTCACACAGGACCTTTTAAGTTAGGAGCAGATGACTTTTTATCCCCCTGACATAAAGATGATAGGAGGATGTAGTCATCACTATGCCCACTAGCTTCACCAAACGTTACACACATATTAACCATAACAAGTAGTTCTGCCTTTTGATATTTTGAATTTTACACTAAACTTATTTTGTGTGTTTTCCATGGAATCATGTTTTATACAAGCTTCACTCACCTCTACACATATAACTAATGATAAGTAGTTTTGCTTTTTAGTATTCAGATTTGTCTACAAATCTTTTGGAATTTTCCATTGAAATGGTTTTAAGTTGCCCCTAAAGGTTGATCATCTTCTCCATAGGATACATCCGAAGCAGTCTACACTATTCCATAGGCTCCCCAGAGGAATGGAGGACATGTGATGTACTGATTATTGTGTTGTACAATGTGTCAGGGGATATGTCATCTTCAGACGACGACTCTTCTTTAAAGACGTCTCTTATCAAGTGAAGGTAGCTTCAGATGAACAGTTTCCCTTCACATTTTGTTTGAATGAGTTTGAATCTTGCTACTATCATTTATCATCATTATCATTACCATTCAAAAGGCCCCAAGACGTTTGATAAATTCTCGTCCCTCAGTCCATTTTAGATCAAAAACCTTTAAAAGCCGTTGATCAGCTGGGCTTGGTGGGGTCCAGGTATGGTCCAGGAAATCATCAGGGTCTTCACTGCTTCTTGTAACACTTACCCACCTTTTGTGTTTTTTGAATGAGGCAGATGCATTCATTTCTTTCAAATGTGATTTTAATGGGGCTGAATGTGCCGAGCTTCTCCACTGGTTTGTATTATTTCAAGTTTCACTCTGTGGCCTAAATTTTAATTGCCCGTCTCGCTGCATTGTGGAAGTTACACAACACAGAAGTGACAATCAATCTCGCTTACGAAGCGTTGTCAACAGCGAGGCGTGATGAGGATGATCTCTGCCTCTCCGGCTGAGAGAGGTGAATCCGCTCTGCCTGACGAGTAATTACAGTTAATTTCCTAATTACCTCAGAACCGAGCGTCTCTTTAGCGTTCATTAAAGCCATAATTGCATTGGGTTGACATGCTCTTTTATCCACTTTGAGTTCTTTTCTGGCATTTTAGCTGTGAGCTAGCGGCGCGGCCCCTTCCTGTCTGAGTCGATAAGGGTTGACTGAAGCCTCGGTGCAGGGAGTTGTGTTGAACACAACGTCTTACAGCATCATCATTATCAAATATGCAAATGTTTGTCCTGTATATAAAGCATTGTGAGTAAATGATCTCCTAGTTTTACTTTTATAAATTAAATATATCCTGTGAGACTTTTACAGACGCTGTGAACAGATGCTGTTTGCTTCTCAAAGTGATACAAACCATTGGAAAAGCCTCCCCCCCAGCTTTTACATGATGTTACAACCACTCTCCCTGTCCTGCTCCTGTCCTCCTCTGTCTGTTTCCCTCTCCTCCCTTCCCCTCTCCTCTTCTCCTGTTTTTCTCTTCCCCTCTCTTGCATTGATTTGGCTCTTCTTTGTCCAGAGAGCTGGCCTCCAAGTTGTCAGCTGCGTCAGGATTAAAAGCTATTAGTTCTGCATCATTGCCACTACAAGTGTGCGCCTGAGATTGATAGAGTGCCTCTCCTCCTCCAGTGGGGGAAGAAATGGGAGGAAAACAAGCCTGGAGGGGGGTGGTTTTTCCCTCACATATCGGTGAGGTACGGGTCACCTACAGGCACAGTGGCCCTGGACTTCTCCTCAGTTTGTTTTAGATGGGTGAATTGTTTTTCTCTGAATTGTATTTATAGCTCTGTATCCTCACCAGGCAGGCAGGGTGTATTTTTAAAACCAAGACTTTCCATGCAGGTTTATTTCTGGTCACATCTAAGAAATAAAACATCATCATGAAGCCAAGGATTGGCTGCTTTTTGTCTTTTTTTTTAGGTTTGTCTAATTGTCTTTTTCCGGGTGAACATTATGTAGATGAACACACATTCATATCCCGTCCAACCAAAACCACGTGTGTTTATTCCCCTTCACCGATTCCTCCTCTGTGCTCAGTGTTTTCACAATAGCTGCAACACTGTCACCAATAGCCACCTCTGCTAATTTCATGTACCAAGCTTTTTTATTGTCAGCAAAACTGCCTGAATGTTGTTGGCGGCTGCCTCATAATTTACTTCTTTTGTCCGGTGACGTGTCCCAGATGAGCTGAGAGGGAGCTCATGTTGACTCAGCCTAACCACAAACCAAGTTGGGTTTTAGAGGAAAGAAAGAGGGTTAAAGGGAATACAGTTCTCTCAGGAGTATATTGACACCCACATAAATACAATAATGACACGGTAAGGAGTCAAATGAGGTAGAGCTACAGTATAAACAAGAGTTCCTGTAAAATAGCTGTAAATATTTGAACAATAAATTTAGTCCCTGTTTGCTTGTACTGCCTTAATTCTGACCCAGCAGCTGATTGAGCTCCTTTTGCTCATTAAAACCTGAGACCTGTTCTGCCTCCTGCCTCTCTCAGCTTTACCTGTCAGAGCTGCAGCGTAGTCAAACAAATCCAGGGGTTTATTGTACTGTCACATTTTAACACGCTCCTCATATTTCATTGCAGGCAATTGTCGGCTACTTTGACATTTTCTTTGACAAAGGCTGCAGCAACAAGGTAAGCAGCAGTGGCAACAGCCAAGCCATTTAACGGAAACTCAATTACGTTCACGCTTTAGCGTGTTCCTCCCCCCCGAGGCATTCGCTGGCAATCGACGGGCGTCCTAGCCGACTGCTGATACAAGCACTTACCCAGCAAAGCCGGCCAGTTGGAACAGCCGATGCCAAGCTCTGTGAGCTACACAGACATGCCTTTTGATTGCACTTCCTATTGTACCTGAGATTCAAACTGCATGCTGTGGATGGTCCAGTAAATTTCCATCTCTGGGAGTCCAGGCTGAAACAATGCAACATGGGATTATCTTTTTGCCTCATGAATACAGTGAATTTAGGTTTTATGTATAATACTGAGTAGGATATACTGACACACAGAACTTTATGAGTGGATTGACTGCCAGAGAAACCAAGAAAAAAGACTGATTCAAAGCTTTTGGGCAGCTTTTTATTCACTCTAATTTCATCAAACATGACCCCATCAGGACCTCCACTAAGTTTTACAGGTTCTCTCAACTTTTAAATTGTATTGTTCTTTCTCATTACTGTTGCAAATAACATGAAAAACATGAATGTATATGGCATGCTTTCTAACAGGATCAACTTTATTTTAACTATTTTCAATGAAACGGATTTTTTAAAAGTATTAAATCAGTTTAAACAGATTCGTGAATATATTTTTAAATCATTTTAATGATTTTTACTTTTAAAATTTTATTTTTATTATTTGTTTACATTTAATATTAATTTTTTTGATCATGCATAATGTAATATATTTTTTTCCATATTAAAAAAACTTAAATAATTTTATTTATTCTTTTTTAAAATAATTTTACATTACTTATATTTTTATATCCATAAGCATCCATTTTTGTTTCGTTTTGCCAAATGTTACAACATGACAAAGCACACCAAGCTGTTTAGAGCGAATTGACAACACTCTTTTTTTCTTTCCATGTATTATGGCTTCAGGTGATGTTCTCCACGGGCCCTCAGGCCACAAAGACGCACTGGAAACAGACTGTCTTCCTGTTGGAGAGGCCCGTCCCTGTCCAGGCAGGTCAGTCACCACCACACAGCCAGGCAACTCTTAACAGCAGTGTAGTTTGTTTTCACATGTGCAATAAGACTGTCATGTGCATCATTTTGGGCCATGAAGAGGAGGCGTGTGGTGGTTTTATTTTCCTCCTGTGGACCCCGCTGAGCTGCAGCAGGTGATCTGTCTGTAGTGGAGATGTAGTCAGACTGGTTGACACAAGTTATCTGTCACCCAGAGAGACGGCGAGGGATCAAAACAAATCACTCTCAGCCATCTGAGGCAGCATGTAGGACTTCATCTGATAAACAGATGCAGGCCTCTTAGGCATGATTTGTTGCAAGAGGAGTGTTTTGAATCTGACCGTTGAAATATTGATAGAATCACTGAATCAGTGGATTAAAGATTTGTTCACTGATATCTGGCTGTGATGCGTAGCTGTGTGGAGGTTCTCTGAAGGAACATTCTGCAACTCCAGAAAATGTGACACAGCATCATCTTCGTCAAATCATTTTTGGTTTACCTTACTGATGAACCTTAACCATAGTGATTAAATCAGACACTGCTGCTACCAAATGGACAGATAGGACCCAACATATCCTCGTCAGCATCTTATCAGATCTCTCAAACGTATTCCAAGCCCTGACATTCCCCAATGAACACGAGGAAAACTGCTTCAACTGCCAACATTAGAAATTCAAATTCAGGAGGAAAAATTAAAAGTTACATCAGCATCTTATCTCGCCTTGTAATGTTTCCATCCCAGAAAGGTAAAAGCAAACTTTAATGTTTTCGTTCAGTGGTTGTTGGTGGTGGTGTTATGGATCTAATCATTAGCTCAGTCATTATAAATGTTGTGTAAATGATCTTGTTTTTATTACTGCTACAAACTCTGGCCCTCTGTGTGTTTTATCGTAATGGGAATCAGGGATGTGTCTGCTTTATGTGGGGATGGATGAGCTGAGGAGCCATCTGTCCACTCGCTGGCCAGATATTAGATGGAGCCTACTGTAATAAATGATCTGCAGAGCGGACGAGGCGCTGGATGCCCCAGCCGGCGGCAGCCAGAACGATAAGAACATCAAAAACCTCTGACGCTGCCCCAACGCTATCGCGGGCTTCGTGCCCTGCTGGGTCAGATAAACACGGTGGAATCTGAGCGCTGAGGATGACAGTATGCTAACACAGGACAGAAACAGCAGAGTGAAAGTCACACTGATTTCAGGTGACTGTCGGATGCAGAAAGTCGGCCTCTGTTGGCTGTTTGACTCGTCTCACACCTGTGTGTATTTGTGTATGTGTCTCTGCACATGCACACACACACATGCATACGTATACAGACAAGCAACATATTAGAAACCAGAATAAAGAGACACATGAACGAGGAGACAAAGAACGGTTTGAGTAAAATGTTGTGAATCACGTTGCTTCAGACTTCACAGTCAACACAAAGTGTTTGAGCACAGTGGGAAATGTATCAGGGAATATCTTTCAGAAGAATGTCGGTCGACCCTCCTGAACCTGTTTTAACAGCTTAATGAACTGCAGACTAACTCCTTACTAACTCCGTTTTCTTTGATTTGTCACCAATATGCATTGTCTGCATTGGTCCAAAATGCTGCCAGGAACCTAATTTAGCACTTGCATGACAAAATCACCAAATATGTCTGCATATATTTATATTTATATCTATATCTTGGTATTAGGTTAACACACTTCAAATGTTTCCATCGTTTTTACATGCAAATCATTACACAGATTATATAAGGGCACATATTTCCACAGTTGGGACATAAATCTATATTTGTTTAGTTTGTTTGCCAAGTGATTCTTGGCTGTACTTGTCATGGCCGCCGCAGCGCGTCACTCCCCCTGTTCATTCAATAGTTTCAGACCTTGTAGTGTGCTCCAAACGTTGGGCATTCAGTCTCCTTACCTTTCACAATCAGCCAATCATTGTCTTGCAGAAATTGTCAGCTTGATCCCTTGTCTAGCAGTCAGATGCACCGTGTCCATGATGTAATGTGTTCCATAACAGCACCTAACGGGAGAGAAGGGTGATGGTTCTACAACTAGTATCTGCACCCTCTTAGTCATTTACACTTCAGCTAGCTGCAGTGCAGCTAACAGTGCAGCTATTTCAGCAGTAGCAGTGGCACCAGCAATATGTTCGTACACAAACATCACATAAGTAATGCTGGAGGACCCCTTTGTGTTTTTATGTGTGTTTATTTCTCCTTTTCTCTCAGTAAATATGAAAGAATACTTTTGTATTAGGTGCTTCAAAATAAATTAAATGAATACCATTAAAATTTGATTTGACTCTTTAACCACCACAAGGATGAAATTTCCCCTCAATGAAAAGATATCTAGAAAAGTGGATTTCTGTTACAGTTGTTTTCAGTATTCATGGTCTCAGGTGGATATATCTGTTTTCATGTTCCCACCAAACTTTATGTTTGAGCCAACGTCAGGACCAAATTTAAATCAAAACGTATGAAAAAAACATAGAAACAGAAATATTCAAATGTCAGGTGCAGATGACCATGACAGTTGTTAATCACAGCGATGCTCCCAAGAAGATAAACCTTTTCCATTTTGGGCTCTCCATCAGCACCACCTTAAGGCTGTCATTTCAGAGCTTCAGATCCACCGGCTGGTGAGATTAACACTTTCTCTCTGCATTTTCAGCCCTGTTATCAGGAAAGGACTGATGATAGTCTAATCATTAGTTTGCTGCTTGTGTAGCCTGATAAAAATGGCCGCCTGTAGGCTCCACTAGATTTACATTCTCTATCATCCCTTTTTTATTTTGTGTCTGATTTTACAGTCAGCAGAGCATCTGGGCTCTCAGGGTTACTTGAGGATATGTACAGCACAAGCCAAGACACACACACACACACACACACACACACACACACACACACACACACACACACACACACACACAGACACACACACATTCACACACACACACACACACACACACACAGACACACACACACACACACACACTCACACACACACAGACACACACAGACACACACACACACACACACACACACACACACACAGACACACACACACACACACACACACACACACACACAGACACACACACACACACACACACACACACACACACACACACACACACACACACACACACACACACACACTCACAACTTGAGCTCAGAACCAGCCATCTTATTCTAAAGTCATGCTGCAGCTGTACAGGTCCACCAGTCTGTGTGTGTGTTTGTATATGAGCCGAGCAGAGAGAGGAGCTAAAGTTTAAAGGAAGAAGGCGGGTGTGTGTGTGAGCAGCAGGTTATTGATGGACTCGCTCCACCCTGGCACCCTGATAGTCCCCAACCTCCTCGAGGGGCCGTAAACCAGAAATTGAGTTTTTAACAGCATCCACCAGCTTCCTGCTAGGCTCTTCCACCCACCCACACACACACACACACACACACGCACACACACGCACACACACGCACACACTCATGCTCACTCTGCTCCTTTGCACACTCAAATTCACAAGAGTACTTGGACACTTCTATACTAAACTTCCCTCTGGCTATAAAACTTCCTTGTGTCACCTTGAAGATGACAAAACTCTCCTTCACACACACAGACACACACACACACACAGAGACAACCCTCTTGGTTGTTGACTGAGAAACTCCTTCAGCTCTGAGCGGCTGCTGTGAGGTCCGGGCATAAACATCCAGTGGTTTGTTTTAATAGCGACTCTGTCTGCGGTGATTTATCACGGCAGAGAGTGAATCCTATTTGATGTGTTTGTACGAGTGCAGCAGTAATTAACTCTGTGGCGGTGCTTCTGTGGGAGGTGCTGGCGGAGGAGAGAGAAGGCATGCAGCAGGCTGGAACAAAACATCCCTGCAAATCCTCCCAGCTGGCAGCGTAATAAATTAAACAGTGAATCATTTGTCATGCTCTGGTGTGTTTGTGGAGCTGGAGCATTGAAGAGGAGGATTCTTTTTCACCATTTCACCCACTTCATTTTTACCGGAGAAAGGAGGTCACACCTTTGTTTTGGAAGAAAGTCCCATGATCCTCTAGATGAGGTGGCAGCCTGGTTGCTTGTGCTGAGGGGCATCCAGAAGAGCTGAACCTTACACATTCGCTCCTGGTCAGGTGCTCTCTGTTCCCACCTACTTTCATGACTCGCCCCCTCTGTCCTGAGGGGTGTTGAAGTTCTTCCAAATCTCCTGTTTCCCCCAGCTTCACCTGTCCACCCCCCCTCCCACTCACACACTCTCTCGTTTGAACTCGCTTGAAGCTGTCAGAGCAGAGCGGCCGAGCCAAGCTCAGAGATATGGCAGAAAAGTGACCGTGAGCATTGCTGCAGTGTCAGGGTGGGGCTGAGGTGGAGGTCAGCTGTTCATCTCCGTGGCTCATCCAAATGCTTTTGATGTTTGGAACTTTGTGTCTTTCCTTACGCTTATTGAGACACTTGAACGACTTTGATTTTAAAATGATTTACATGCTCCATCAGGCTAAACTCTAATCCCAGACTTGACTGTCGCAGGCTAAGTAGCACTAACTCATGTGTAGCTAATCTGCTGTATGGGAGCATGAAGTCCATGGAAAATCAGTTCAAACCACGAATCATGGTATTTCTCTGTGTAAATCAGTAAATGATGAGCCCTGATGTTGGAGTACTCCAGCTCAGCCTACTTTTAGCATCACTGTATGGAGTTGCAGATGCTGTAGGGGTGTGAGCTCAATGTAAATGACAACAGTGTAAATGAATCACTAATGCGAGCCGTTTATTTCAGTGTAATTTCATGGAGGACTGCGTAGGGCTGAGAGAGGCTGTTTCTGCAGGCCTGGTTGTGCTTAATGACGGTGGCATGTTGATGTACGACAGCGAGGCTCCATTCCCCGACTCATTTCCACACATGGTTAACTCTTTCTCCCAGCCTCAGCGTGGCCAGTTTACCAAAGGCACCGCGGCCCTCTTCCATGGGGAGTTGGGTTGACTGATTACAGCAGAGCTGCTGCGGTGGCATCATGACTGAACAGACGTTCTGTCTGACGTTCTTTTAGTGTTTCCAAACTTCCATGAGGGAGTAGAAAGTTTCTCTGTAAATTGGTTTGAGTCTGTGGTCCCACTCCTCTTTTCTGTTTTGGTCGTGTTTTAACAGAAGGTCACCAAAGGTCAAGCAATCATTCATTTGACCTTTATCCTCCTTTTCCCATCTTGTGTTTGACCGGAGCCGTCTGCAGCCTCCCATGAGCTCCATGCCCCGGTGCTGCTGCCAGAGACTGGCTCATTTTGTAATCTTCTATAAAATAAGGGTTAGATTATTTTTCTGTTGTTATTTGGAGTCTTTATAGACTTCCAAGGGAATACATCCAGAAACACTGCATGGTTAATAGACGCTCTGCAGCCACACTGATGTAGCCTACATGTAACTTGGATGGCTGCTTGTATCAGGATACATTTGGGAGATCTACATGAGCATACATGTCAACCTCATAGGATGCTCATCTGTAAGACTTGTACTGAAAATCCATTTGGAAAAATAACACATGCAGAAACGTTTGAGTCGAACCTCAAAAGTAGCAAAAATTCATGAAAGTATGAAATAAATAAAAAACGTAACCGTAAGAATCTACCTGGGGTCGTCTTGGTGGAGCCGACTGTCTAGACCAGCTTGTGTGACCAAAATAAGCCTTTTTGTATTCCTCTGTGTTTCCCTGCAAGGCATCTGTTGAATTTCTGCAGAGAATCTGAGACTCCCTGGTGCTCCGTAAGCACTGACATGTATACATGAGAGAGTGTTGGCTCCAGGATGAAGCTGAGAGCACCGGCTGACTGTGGTGGATTCTTTTTTTCCAGGTCTAGATTGTGGAGATGCCACAACAGACACAAACCAGTGTGTCCTGACCTTTTCTGTTACAGATGGCTTGTCTTGCTTCCTTAGTGTTGACCACTGACTCAGTTCATTGACTTGGTGATGGAGTGTTGGCTCCAGTAAATAATCTGCTGGTCAACACTCAGGTAGTGTTTGCAGGTTACACAGAAACCTACTTGCTCTGTTTAATCAGGACCTTTCAGCATTCATGAAACACACACATATCCACACATATTTACATCCATCAGTTCTATTATTTTATAATTACCCTTAAGGCTGCAGTGGCTTGGCTCCTAGTTATATTTCAGAAAAAGAAGCAGCTGGAGGTCTTTGGATAGTTTCCTTATACTAGTTCCTGTAGCCACCATAAGGACTGAAGTGAATCACGGTCAGGCTTTAAAACAACCTGCCTGAGTTGTGTGGTTTGTACAAGCGAGGACATAAGAGAAAGAGCATTATTAAATAATCACCCAACACAGAAACTATATGTAATATATTTCTGCTATTCTAATGACATCTACCAAAGTCCTGGTAGGATTTTTAGTATTAAACTGTGAGAGTGATGCTGCTGCTGTTTGCATGTTGCACATGTGTGTAGTGTGGTTACTTGTTGCTTTTAAAACATTTTATTAATCGTTTTAATATACAGTTTGTAAAGTGTGCTCCGATGGTCTTTTCCAACATGAAGGGAATCCAGCATCTCACTAACAAAGGTACATTTTCAACGCCTTAATATGAAATGTAGTGAAGCTCCTTTAGAAGTGCAGAGTTTAGCTCCTGTTCATTCATTACACTCAGGTTTTTGCTCCCACGATTCAAACGATGCACCCGTCTGCCCCCTCTGCAGTGGACTGACAGACCCAGAGTGTGGCGCCAGCAGCAAAGAGTCAGTGACAGCGGCGTTGGCATGGTAACAAGAGAAATGTGACAGCAGTGATGGCGGACGCTTCACTGGAGAAAGACCCACAGTCAGCATTTTCTCTCCTCGTCCTCTAGCGACGAGGAGCACGTAGCACAGAGAGGAGGTGTGGCCGGGGGTGGAGAGGATGCTTGTTTGCTGTGTGGATAAACACTCGTTTACCTCCAGCAGTCAAACGTGACGTTAATCAGAGTGATTATGCATCATAATCAGGTTGAGGGTTGTACAGTAAAAGCCTTCCTGCAGCCATCTGTGGGTTTCAGTGGGTCTGCATTCACACAAACACTTCATGTTTCTCTTTCTATGAGCACAACGATTGACGTCTGAATACGTGGAATTGTTTTCTGCAATTTGATGTCTTTTTAAGTCTGCTGTAAATTTGTTGAAGTTATAGTCATGATTAACTGAGGATGGTTATCACAGAGAATTTTTTTATTAGTTGAACTTTCTCTAAGGTGAACAAAACCTGAATTCATCCTGAATAAGCTGTGGACAAATATTCCACAGGAGCAAACATGAATAACTTTACATATACAGGATGTAACATTTTACAGCTTCAAATCAAATGCAACTGTTTTCCAAGGAGAATTAAAAATCCTAAACCTCAAAGGAACAGAAAATTCAGTCATTATCTGCTCAACCCCACGCCGATGGAACGCTGCATGCAGTTTCTTAGTCCACAAAACATTTCTGGAGCGTCAGCCTAACAACAGTGCAGCATTTCTTAAACATTATGGGGACTTTGAATTGTAAAAAAGAAAAAAAAAACATGAGTGAATACACCCGTTTGGCGTAATTCAGTTCCCCAGAATTTATTTTCTTTATACCCTTTTCCTCAACCTGAAATCTTCCTGTAGCCTCTCAGCTAAAGGTGTTAGGTGTTTTTGCTTCGAGGCTACAGTGAAGATTTCCCCTTAACGAAGGGTCATTTAATGTTTGCTTTTTAATACATCCTCTTGTTCTTCAGTTGTTAGGATAATGCTACAAAACTGAACAGATTACACTGTGTGTAATCTGAGTGTGTCTGCCGTTTCTTTCTAGCTGTGCTTCTTGTTCAAAGTCAGCATTAAGACGCAGCACAGAAGGCTGACTGTGGAACCAGCAGCTGGTCTCAGCGGTTATCACCTCCTCAAACACGGAGCAGGAGGAGTGACTGCCTCAGTGTGTCTCCATCATGAAACGTTGTGTTGATATTGGTGCTTCTTCTCCTTACTCTTCTCCAGGGGAGGAGCTCCAGGGAAAGATCACCGTGCGTAAAAACAAGAAGGACCCTCGCTCCCTGTTGGTTACCTTTGAACTCCGAGACAGGAAACTGACCTACAGTCTGCAGTGATGTCAGCCTTCAGATGGTACATCCTGCAAAAGTGACCACACGTGTATTCACAACATGTGGGAGCAGGATGGAGTTAATCCTGATGTTGGTGTTTCACATGTTTGATTGGTTCTGTTCCTTCTAATAAAAATCATAATACTGTATGAGATTCTCTCCTTGTCTTATTAGCAATGACTTGATGAAACTCCAGTGAGCATTCAGTCCATCTCAGATCAATGCTTCATAAAATCATGTTGGTTTGTAATGCAGTGAGAGGTCGAAGGTCACGGCCATCCAATTATAGTTTTCTTCTATGCCCCTTATGTGCAGAGATTTCTCCAGATTCTCTGAATCTTTTGATGTTATGGGAAATATAGGATTATTTTTCCCACACAGAAAAACCACTCCCTATCTTTGCTTGTCAATGAATGAGCCTTTGGACGACGCCCCTTTCATATTCAGTCATGTTTACCTGTTTACCTGTGGAACGGTCCAATCAGGTGTTTCTGAGTATTCCACAGCTTCCCAAATCTTTTCCCAACTTCTTTGAGACAAATTGCTGCATAAAATTCAAAATAAGCATATTTATACATATACTGTATATACATATACTGTATATATATATATATATAGAGAGAGAGAGAGAGAGAGAGAGAGAGAGCCCAGTTGTTGTACACCTAACTGGGGTGGTTTAGATCCCTCATGTCCCTGCCTCATCCAAATGTCCAAAAGAAAAAACACGTCTGCCTCTCACTTAAAAATCCATGCATTCTGTATAATTTCCCTCCATATTCTTCTCCTTATTGTCCGACTTTGAGCTAATCTCACCGAGGGCGTCATCCATCTTCTGTGAGTTTACTGGGACAGTGTGAGAGAATTTACATATTTCACTTACAATTACAAAAATCCTTCCTGCTCAGCCTGAGATGATTTCTGGACTCAGAAAGTTATTCATCTGTGAGGAGGTGGAGGATTTGACAGTCACCTCTTGTGATGTATTTTATTAATGCTGTCTGGCCTGTTGACATCAAATAGGGTATAAACTCCCATGATCAGGGTCTCCTGTGCAGCAACAGAACGTGTTCATGTTTCTAAATGATCCACTGGACTGTAGTTGTACCTTTAATGTCTTGCTGATTGTTCAACTACAGTCCATTTAATAATTTCTGTTTTGATGTTGTGCCTGGATGACTGATACAGACAGGCTACACAGACTTTCAGAAAGCCTAACATGCACCATTCTTGCATTTTCCTTTGATATAAAGACCAAGAATTCAGTTGGAAAAGCTAAAACTATTGATTTATTGGTTGGAAAATGTTCATAATAAGCTACACCTCTGTTTTCAGTCAATATTCATAAGAAAATAATTTTTTCTTTCATTCTTTCTTCTTTTTCTTTCATTTTGATTATAGTTTCCAAACAAGTTTAGATACTCAGTTTTTAGATGAGTAATTTGAACATAATCTTTTTTATTTGGTGTGGTCCATATTGTCCTCCCTGTAAAACTTTCACTTCATTTTGAAAAAAAATATAATTAATAGAATATAATTAATATTCTTGTTTTTTTAAATAGCTATAGTTTATTATTAGTACCAAAAACTTTTTTTTCTGAGGAATTTGCACAAATCCCACGAACTTGAATTGTGAAGTGCAAAGGCTGTGTCAGCCAGGAGGGGTGATGATGACGATGATGACGATGATGATGATGATGATGAAGCCGTGGGCCTTTGGATGACCCTCACTGAATCACTGCTGTCCAGACGCTCACGATGGATGAAGCTTCTTATCACTCAGGCAACAAACAGTGGGGGGGATCAGTTAATTACACGAGCTCGTGTAATTAACGAGCACGAGGTAGACGCCCACAAACCCCTCCGTGAGGAGGGCGATTCAGCTCCTCCACCAGGACTTAGCCTGGTCCAAATATAGCTAAACCACAGAAATGAATCGAGACACTAATAATTACATATCCTATATATCCTATAATTTACAGATGTTCTTTACATCTCGGCTCTTTATCCAAAGGCTGCCCTGTGCAAAGCTCTGCAGACATATTCTTCCTTTTTCTTTGAATGAAACTTTCTTATGAGAATCAAACGTGTGTGAGTGTGTGTGTGTGTGTGTGTGTGTGTGCGCGCGCGCACCTGTGATCAGCGGAGTCTGGAAGACGAGCAGAAATCAATTACAATTATTCTCTGTTGACAATGTAATTAAAGCCAAGGCGGCGGCTAATACACCGCTTCAGTCTCTTATCTGGACGGGACGAGATTTACACGCGGAGGGATCGCAGCGTGCATAGTAAGTGAACGGCCCGCGTGCCTCAAACCTCAGCTGCAGGTTAAAAACAGGGCATCCAGTAGAATAATGCTTTGGCCATTATTTTAACTCTACATTTGTATTTGTATTTTATTAAAACAGGCCTGTGGGGTTTATCCCTCAGGGTTTTAGTGAGCGCTTTAAATACAGACTATAGGCCTACTGATATTATTATAAATGTTAGAGTTATATTCTTATTAGTAGTAGCAGTAGTAGGTTATTATTATTAATGTTATTGTTATAATTATTATTATCATCATCATTATTATCATTATTATTGTTATCATTATTATTATTATTATTATTATTATTATTATTATTATTATTATTATGCTATTGGCTTTATTATCCAGATTTCGTCTGTTGTGTTACAGTAGCTAGTTAAACAAAGAGGTTGCTTAGCAACGACGCAAACGCCAAACTTGATTTTCGCCAACACTCCATAGGACTGTCAGGTCTGTGATGAGCGTCCAATCTACAGCCCGTCTGAGTGCGTCAGTCAGAGGAGCTGCACATGTATGTTCATGTTGTTGCAAAGTGTAAAGATCAGCCTGAAAATGTTAAACTAATGTCTCTCCCGTGTGTTGCTGTGTGTTTCTTTTATGTGCAGCCTTTGTGTGTTGGTCTTCAGTCCTCCGCTCACTGTGAGATGATCTGCTGAAGGGAGGCCTGAAAATAAAATTTACAATTAATAAGTCGTCACAATTGCTGAAATAAATGTCGCTTGTGATTTTTTTGACCAATAACTACACACAGGACTTACATGTGCGTTATCCATCTAAAGGGAGCCTTGGATAATATGCGCAATGCAGTGTTTTAGAATCTGGCACCTATCCCCCCCACCTCCGCTGTCACTCCTCCAGGCTCCAGTGGTTGGCTCCGATTCCTCCTGATACACGTGATCTAGGAAAAAAAAGGCCTCCGTGCGTTTAACAAACGAGTACCTTTATACAGACCTCGCCCACTTTTTTTTAAATTTGATCAATGCTTCTATCGGTGACGCACGAGGGAACGTATAAGGCATGGGCCCCGTGCGTAAAACTCGTCAAGTGGGAAAAAAAAAACTATTTATAGATCAGACCATTTTAGCAGATAGCTTTTAACTGTTTGACTTTTACAACTTTACTCAAAATGACTTTTTTCATGTTTGACCTGATGTCTAATTGTTTAGTATAAAATCTTAAACACGTCTAACTAATTATTTGCTTTTAAAGTCTAGTTTCTGCATTGTGCAGGCCCCAATGATAATGACAGAAAGAATAAAGTTTTTCAAATAAATGCCTCTGTCCCGGATGTACCTACTGTAATTGTAACTGTATCAGAGAAACCCGACTCAGCACCAAACAGTATTTAGACCCGCGTGCCCTCTGGTTTACTGTTATCGTTCCTCCAATAGGAGCCTAAACCTGGAAATCTCCTCTGGGATGAGTCCATGTATGTGTGCGAGCAACCTGCACATCCATACAGACTAGTGTATTAATCAGCTTTGAATGAATCCGTCCAGGTCTCACGCATGCACCTTGCGTAACCATAACGCACACAATTCACGCACGCACACACGCGCTCCCGTCGTCTTGGCTCCGGTTGTCCCTTTAAAAATCCGAATCCACAGCCAATGATTTATCAAACTCCTATTATCAGGAAAATGTCACACGAAGGGCACCTTGCTCTGCACTGACGCAAACTCCGCTCTTTCCCACGGAGCTATAGAAAAGGTTTGCTGCGACCAGTCCGCCTCCAGTCCTCCATCCTCTTACAGCTGTTTCCAACCTGCCAGTGGAGATCTGCAAAAATATGGTGAGTATGGGAACACCTTGTTTAATCTTTCTTTACTTTTCCACCTGCTGTTTCATTTGTTCTAAACTAAATCTGAATTGTTTCCATGTTAATTTGACACTTTTTTTAAAGCAGTTTGGCGCCTTGGGGCACCTGCGCTCTCCGTGGTGCTGAAAAGCAGCTGCGGCTCGAAAACTTTCTTCGCTTCGTTCTGTCACCAATCTGTTTGTTTTTTAGCTGTAAAATACTTCACTCTGACTTTTTAAAAGTTTAAACAGGAAAAAAGTCATACTTTTTCCTTCTTTTTTCGATTTCTGTTTAAGTGTGAACGAGCGTTTACATCCAGGTGAGTTTGGTTATTTTTTCTCACTAATTAACAAAACAACTAAGCATTAACCAATCAACATTCTTAAATAAACCCCCACCCCGCCTTTTTTAAAGAAACTATAGACCTTTTTGGCGTTTTTTTTCCCTCAAAGCTAAATTTCAGGGAATCATTTATAATCCCTCCGCCTCGGTCCGCTCACTGCTGTAACGCCGGCGATCTTGCATGCCTGCCGGGGAGAGCAGAGCCACCGAGAGACCCGCAGCAGCTTGTCTATTGCCCATAAAATCAGTGTGTGTGTGGCTGAATGACATGAGGGGGAAATGGGGCGTAAAATTAAAGAATCTTGCAGAAAGCGAGAACTGGAGAAGCAAAGCAACCCCCTCCCTCCAACACACACACACACACACACACACACACACGGTGCACTGTGAGCTGAAACTATAGAGCAGCCAGAGACCGAACATGCTGCAGAGAAAAAACGTTGCAGAAAGAGAAATTTGAGTCGTGACGGAGATGGGCTGCAGCAGCCTCACAGCTTCACGCTTTGTGTCGTTCTGCTGCCTCTTGTCTCGCTGATCTGTCACTCATGTTCCAGGATTCCTCTGACCAGAGAGACATGGCCAAACAGCCGGCCGCTGCTCCTACCGGCTACATCCCGACGCAGCAGCCCGACGGAGCTGCAGGACTTACAGCAAACAAACCGGACAACACGGCAGCGTGCCCGCCGCCCGCCCCTCACCATCACCCGGCGCCTCAGCTGCCGCCTCCGTGCAATGAGAGCAAAACTTTTTGTCCCACGGAAAATAAACCGGGAGAATTTGACAGTAGTAAAGCGTATGGGACGTTTAAAAGTGCCCCACCGCCGGTCCCGGGATCGGTGGCTGTCAACTCGGCCTTCAGGAAGGATTCCGCCGGTTCGGCCCGCGGGGGGTCCGTCCAGTACGGCGACCCGCTCCGGGCCACCGCAGAGCAAAACAACACCGCGGGCAACTGGACGACTATGAGCCAGACCACCATCATACTGGGAACAGATGGGAACACGTCTGTTCAGCCCGGCGCCGTGACGGGGGTAAGTCAGCTAAATGAACCGTTAACGGGGAGCGTGGAAGCAGGTGCGGTGTGGATGTTTAAAAACGGATTATTGCCTCCATCCAGGGGAGGTGCAAACGTCTGGGAGCTCTGACTGCCACACAGAGCCTCAGTAGATCAGGGCTGTTGGGGTGAGATGGAGCATAAGTGTGAATTAGCCTCTACTTCTCTGCAGGTGTGTTTACGTGTCCAGCTGAAGCCTGACGGCTCCACAGCTGATCTGGAGTTCTGTGGTTTGATCAGGAGGAATCAGAATGAGGCCATAGACCGATCTCCATTATCTGGATGTTTGGAATGATTTAAAAATCCAAGAAGACATGCTATTTAATTATCTTCTCTGTTGCATCATCTGTTCTATCAAAGCCTTTCACACGACTGCTGTATTAATGTTAGACTGTAGTCAACGTGCGTAAAAGCAGATACTCAAGGGCCGAGGGCTGAATTGTTGCATGTGTGGATCATGCTGATGTATTGGCGTCCCATCTCTGCGCAGCGCTCTGTCCCGATCCCTGTGCACTGATAAGGCCTACCATCCAAACTTTAAAACCCGCTTATGTCAGCTAAATAAAATGATCTGTACATCGGCCTGATGAATTATCAGACTTGCAGTCCGTGCAGAGGGAATATTAACCCTGATCCAAACCTCTTTTCTTTTTAGATATGAGCAGTTTGATTTATCTTCCTCTATTGTTGCTCACAGATTAATGATAACGAGGATTTAATCGTACTCTCGCGGTATTTTCGGTGTCCTCTGCTCCAATCAGACTCTCTAGGAATGGCCCAGAAGTGTAATCCGACTGAGAGGCAGCGCTATAATACATGAGACTGCGCAAGGGAACCCCCCCCCCCCCCCCCCCCCCCCCCCCCTCACACAAACTCACATTCCCATGCGTGATGTTTTTATTCGTCAATATTCACGCAGTTCATTTTATGAATTTACCCAAATCCCGCGATGGAGCCGCAATTACGCGTTTTTCTTAGTAGGCCTGTTTGCCGCTATTTTATTAGTGGACCAGAAACACGTTTTTGATATTTTCGTCTTAGATTTAGGATTTAATTTCAAGTGGTTTGGTAATAATAATAACAATGGGCCTATAAGTGTGAACATTTGCTGTTGTAATATTTATTTAAACGCACTTATAAACATTTCTCCTCTCTGATTACATTCATTTGTATTTTTCACATGAATATAATATGTCGAGGCGTCTTTGTCGAAAACAAGTGATGAATTTTGTTGTTTGCTGATTCCCTGTTTTTAAATCTGACCAATCACTGCTTGTATTATTTTTAAGTTGTACTCTGGTGTGATTGGCTGGAGTTTTTATTTTAGAGAAAGACTGAATGTCTTTTTCCTCTTAGACTGACGATGATGACGAGGAAGGGGATGAGAATAAGGCCAGAGGAAACTGGTCCAATAAGCTGGATTTTATTCTGTCTATGGTGGGCTATGCGGTGGGACTGGGAAACGTGTGGAGGTTCCCTTATCTTGCCTTCCAAAACGGTGGAGGTAAGAGTTCTAAGTCAATGTTTTCATTTCCAACACAGACATAAACGAAAGAAAGTCGGATTTTACCTCGTTTTAATAAGAGTTTGAATTATTTATTATATGCTTATATTATCTTATTGTTCATTGAGATATTTCTCCCAGTGTTTATTTTCCTATTATCTCTGTAGGCCTTTAATCAGGCGAAAAATACTATATATATATATATATACATATAAAAATTACAGAGGCGAAATTTTGTTTAGTGTTTAATAGAAAAAAAAGATAAAAAAGAAAGATAAAAGAAAGAAAAATGCACTAAAATAATTTTTTTTACATTGTTTTTACTTTTAATAAAATAATCTAATAATAATAATAATAATAGTAATAATAATAAACTGTATGCTGGAAGCCATTTACATAATGATTTTTAGCCATTGAACAATAATAATGATGATCCATACTCTGTATTGTTATTTGAATATGACACGCGCAGACTTCCTGTACCTTCATTTCCATTTAATGTGAATGAAGTGTTCCTGTTAGCTCCAGCCTTTAGCCTGCTGTTTAATGTCCTTACAGGAGCTTTTTTGATCCCCTACCTGACAATGCTGGGCATTGCCGGGATCCCAATCTTTTTTCTGGAGGTGTCCCTGGGCCAGTTTGCCAGCCAGGGGCCCGTGTCAGTGTGGAAATGCATCCCAGCTCTTCAAGGTAACCTGTCACGAGAAGAAAAAAGAAAAAAGAAAACTCATTTTTTTTATCATCACGAGCTCTCTACCTTTCTTAAGAGTAATTTTTATATTTCGTCTCATTTATTTATTTTAGGTTGCGGGATTGCCATGTTGATAATATCTGTCTTGATAGCCATATACTATAACATTATAATGTGCTGGACACTGTACTACCTGTTCGCTTCGTTGAAGGGCTCACTGCCATGGGCTAACTGTAGGAATGAATGGAACACGGTGGAATGTAAGGACAAAGACATGCTGCTTTTAGGTAAGACACACACACACACACACACACACACACACACACACACACACACACACACACACACACACACACACACACACACACACACACACACGCCAAAAGCACCTCTCTCCACTATGCGCAATGCGTCATGACTCCCTCAGCTGGTGTCCTGCACTGTAATGAATCCTGACCTGTGATCTCTGCGGTGTTTTAACTTAAGTGGCGTCACTCTGGCATTTTAAACCATTTTAAATAATGATACAGGACAATAAAATGTAAAGAAAGGAAAAACACACATTTTATACATTTACGAGTCTTCTATTGTGTGATAATGTCACATTATATAATTGTATTTATCCTTAAATGCTGCAGTATTCACCTGAAAGAGTCTGTTTTGGTCTCATTCTCAATCAAACTGTGGATTAAATCATGTTCTGACTGAGAGAAAGGTTTTCAATATCAGCCTGCATCGATTAAATATCGAAATTTCGTTCGTTTCGTCAAATATTTGCATTTTGCGTTTCTGTGAATTCAGCACAAAAACTGCTTGCTTGACAAATTTACTGTACTGGCTGAGGTGCTGCAGTGCTGCAGTGAGACCGAGACTGACGCCTGCTGGCCGCTACGCGAACTACAGGCCCATTCAACACTGTAGTCTCTCTCTCACTCTCTCACTTTCATAAAGCAATAAGGAAACAATAAAGTGTATCTTAAAATTACAATCAAATAATTCACAAAATAATAAATATTTGATCAGATTTATGTTATTTAAAGTGTGAATATGTTCACATCATATGTGTACATGTAGTGGGGATGGGTAAAATAGTTCATACACCTTTATAATGAGGATAAATATGATCATTTTTCATATTTTTGTGTAAAAAATTGTTTAAATTTATTTAGGTGGTAATTTTTGAGGCCATATTTTGTTGTCTGTGTGAAACGCAACAAAAATTAGAATGCAACACTTACTTTGCTCCAATTTCAAAAGTCTAATTTTAAAAAAACATTTTAATGCACAGAAAAGAGTTCATTTGATTTTAAGCATACATGTGTTCATGAGAACTTTGCCAAGATAACCCATCCAACTGACAAGTGTGTTACATTAAGGGGCTGATTAAACTACATGTTTACTGCACACATGTCACAATAAAAGACCAGCCTAAGATATGCACTTACAGAAAATTCTGCCTCTTTAGTCTTGTGTTTTGCTTTGAATTTGGAAGACATTCTGGACTCCATGCATAGTTAAACAAAGTAAGTCATCCATAAAGAACAAGTTTGTCCTCACGTTTCTGTATGAAGTGTCTGCATGAGAAGAGGCCCAGATGCATTATAATAATTTAATTTCATATCTATATGCGTCATGAGGACCGTTGGGCCTCCTGTTAGTCCACCTCTCCACCGTTTAGATCCATTCACTTAGTTTGTCCCTCAGCAGCTTCCTTTCAGTCTCTCCCAGTTGATGTGTGTCGGTTTCTGATTGGAACAGACTCGTGCATCCTCCGGGACAGAAACATCACCTCCATCAAGAACTCCACTTTCTGTCTGTCTGCAAACACTGTGGGAAACCTGACAAAACTGATAAACATGACTGTGGATGGCAACAAGACCTACGTCAGCCCCAGTGAGGAGTACTTCAAGTAAGTGCACCACGGAAAACTGTCATCTGAAGGAGAATTTAGGTTTAAGTTCATTTTGGTTAGGTTAGAAATAAACATTCGACCTGTGTGTTTGGTTCACACATCCAGTTTTATTGTTTGAACGTACAGAGATGAGAAATAAAATCTGATATTTTCTCCTACTTCTCACACAGATGTTTGTTTCCTGGGCCTTTCAAACTCATAGTTTTCTCGGCTTACACTTTTAGCTTCTTGCCCTGCTGCCTCTGAAAGCGTTTCACAGAAACACACAGCTACATTGTTGTGAGGAAGATGCCCTCTTTGAGTGAAACACACAAAAAAATCACCAAAACGAGAAACTGAAACTGACATAAAAGCATCCTGTTCTCAAATCAAGTCTAAAATCTGCACCTGCATCTAAAATCTGCTTGTATAAAAAACAAAACAAATGTAGATTTTTAGAACTGTGGTATGTATTCTGTATATACAGGACATTATATATTAATTCTCACTTTGTTTGGGTCTGGCAGACTTAATCAAGAGGAAAATGACTCATAGATGTACAAAAACCACTTGATAAAAAGAAGCCTACAGATTTACATTATGTCTTTATTGCATTATGTTTTTTTATTTCACTGTCTGTATTCTGAGTTCTGCTTCAATCACACCTGCAGGTACAATGTGTTGCACATCTCTAAAGGAATTGAATATCCAGGAGACATCCGCTGGCCTCTGGCAGGCTGTCTGCTGCTGGCCTGGTTAATCGTCTACGCCTCTTTAGCCAAAGGAATCAAGTCTTCTGGAAAGGTAGAAGCTTCCCAAATCAATGCTCTGGTCTCCTCCACTGCTCACACCTTTGACCAGTACCTGACTGAGGCTATTTAATATATAGGATTACATCTACAAGTATTTAACTCAGTTCACAACAACGATTCTTTATAAACTAAGAAAAAAATTACTACCTAAATAAGTTTGATAAGGGATTCAAGAAGATCCAAATGAAACACATTGCAAACAATCTCAAATGTTTTTACCTCCACCTGTCCAGAGTATAAATGAAGAAACATTAGAAGCAGGTTAAATGAATCAAGACTTCAACCTTTCATTTAGGGTTTTGGCCACAACATCTTACCAAAGCAATTTGATTTGATTTTGAAGCAATGGAAGCAGTGGATTACTAGATGCAATAATTCTATAAATTTGCTGGAAGGGAGGAGAAAATCCAGGATGAAATGTCTCAGAATTGGATCTTCAGCAGGCAGGTTTGATCTGGGAATGTTGGAGAGTCAGCTTCCTCCACTGAGTGAGAGTCAGCATGCAGGAGGAAGCATCTCACGTTGGTGGCTGCACTTAGAGATAATACGGGTTGAATTCTTGTATAATGACGCCCCCTACTGGATGTAGATGAGACCTACACTGTTTTAATATTTAATGACCTCAGTTAGCTTTAAATTCACATCATCAGTTATCCATCTGAATTTAGACAGTTTAGACTGAACTCATAGAATTGCATGTTATGTCACGTGTTTCATTGTTTAGGTTTTACAGGCTGGTGTGTGTCTGTGCGTGTGTGCGTGTGTGCGTGTGTGCGTGTGTGTGTGTGTGTGTGTGTGTGTGTGTCGAGGCTGAGGTATTTCATTGTGATGCAGCTGCAGAAATGTTCCTGCTTGTCTGCGGTGTAGTAAAGTAGTGACTTACATGTAATAAACTAACCGTTTAACTACATTTTGCAGCAGTTCAGATATATTCATGAATGCATAACGATTCAAGTTGTTAAAATTCTTTTTCCCATTTTTTGTTTAGTTTACTAATGAGACTACAAAGTTAGTTTTACCATTGCTTCTCTGCTGCTATTGAGCCTCTTTTTCCATCCTCATCCCCTTGATGTTTGCTCCTGATCACTGTGAAGGCATGACCAGACAATACAGTTGCCACTTGGATATATTACCTATCAATTAGTTATGAGTAAGGTTGTCAAAAGTATTGTAGAATCAATCTTTTCCCCAATATAACGTGTTTAAAATGATATGATACCTATATACATCTAAGTAACTTAAAAAAATGAAGGTATTCTATGTAGGATTTTCCTAAAAAACAATGTATAGACTCCCAAAAACAATCCATCTCAATCCTTCTTTAAGAAAGAATAAATCACCCCATAAAAAGAGAATTCAGTCATTATCTTCTCACCCTCATGTCACTTGAATTCTGGGTAAATTTTGTTCGTCCACAAAACATTTCTGGAGCTTCACCCCAAAACAGCATAACAGTGTTCTCCTAAACAGCTGATAAGACAGGAAAAAATACAACAAGCAAAAATAAAATGCCTCCATAAATCCTGTACAACATAATCAAAGTCCTCTGAAGCTCCAAATCTGTTTTAAAAGGAATTATTTCCACCCTTCATGTCCTGAAATCTTCACTGTATCCTCTAAGCTAAAAGCGTTGGAGCACAAACCCATCTGATCTAAGGTGGGTGTGCAAGCTCGAAAGCATGAACTTAAACCACCAGACAAGATCAGAGAACATATGACTCATTACTCACACACAAAATATGAAAATGTACATTTAGATCTGACAAAAGAAACTTTTGCTGCAGCTTCTTTGTGTTTTGCAGACACTGAGGTATGCAGAGATCGCTAGTTCTCCTGGCACATGCATGATTTGGAGCCAGTGCACCCAACGCACACAGGTTGCATGCTAATGCTTTTAGCTTAGAGGATACACTGAAGATTTCAGCTCAGAATGGATGTAAATAATGTCTTTACATACCAGTTTGACATCTTGGGGCTGGTGGATACTTGGATTAAAGATCAAGGATAACTTTATTAATCCCAGAGGGGCACATTTTTGTACAACATCAACAATAAATTTAACAATCAGACATCATCAATGCAACAGATAAAACAAGTCAGTAAAAACAGATGTAAAATATAAACAATGGGCACAAGATAAGGGACTGTAAAAATAATAAATATATTATATATGGGCTTCATTGAAAGGATAAAATAATTACATTGAGTCAATTTAAAGGCCAATGGCAGCTGGTACAGAGGAGGTTTTAAGCCTGCTTGTCACTGATTGGCCAGATTACACTGTGAAAACTGGTACAGTTGTATGTTTATCTTCATGTTTTAGAAAAACTCTCCATCTTCGATAGTTTAAAACGCTGAAATGCAGTTTTGCTGTGAAACTCCTGATAATGACTGAATTTACATTTTTGTGTGAAAGTTATTAAAAACCCTTTAATATGTCAAACATTACAGTAACAAGAAATAAAAAACTCATTGTAAAACAGTCAATGGACTAAAGAAGAACCGTTTTAGGAGTGTCTGATTTCTAGTGTTTTATTTTCTTAAGCATTCATGATCTTTATTTATCACATTTTTGTGCCTCTCTCTCTTTTTCCCAACTCATTTCGCGTCCCTTCTGCTCAGGTGGTTTATTTCACAGCCACATTTCCCTATGTGGTGCTGGTCATCCTCCTGATCAGAGGAGTCACCCTCCCCGGTGCCTTTGACGGCATCCTCTACTTCATCACACCAAAGTGGGAGAAACTAAACGATGCAAAGGTACATTTCATTCAGCCGTGATGCATTTACGTCTGTCTTTCCCGCCACTCACCAGCAGCTCTTCCTCTCCTCCTCCGTCAGGTGTGGAAAGACGCAGCCACTCAGATCTTCTTCTCTCTGTCGGCTGCTTGGGGAGGCCTCATCACTCTCTCCTCCTACAATAAGTTCCACAATAACTGCTACAGGTAAACACACAAAAGGTAAACTATGCTTCTGGCACCATAGACACATGACACTCTGTCTGTATGCCTGCTAGAAATGTCATGATGAAGTGGCGACTCTTTACAGCCGGCACATCAGTGTTCCTTTCATTTTCTCCCACCTACAGCATGCAGTGTGTTCATAAAAATGTTTTTTCATGCAAACACAACTCAACAAATAAAAGAACTGAGATGTGTTTGCTTTTGAGTTTTGTCTGCATGTGTAAAATCCACAACTTTACATGTCCTGCTTCACTTTCCTCTGTGATTTTTACATCTCTGAATATCTTTTAAAATATTTTCACTACCTTCAGTAATGCACCCTTTAAAATATCACGTACACAAGCCACATACAGGAGCCTTGCATGAATATTAGATAAATTCAAGTTGTTCTTTTAGAATAAAACACTCTGCTCCCCCCTTTCACCTTCTGTAAATGCATCACACCTTTTCAGAGCCTTCTATTTGCAGTGTGTTTTCCTGCCACCAGAGGGCGCCACTGTATCTCTTATCTGTGTGTACACATGCCAGTGATGTCTTGCATCAAATAACAGCATCAGATTCTGTCTTACTTGTTTTTATGTGGCATGTTTTGAATAATGCTGCATTATATTAGCCACTGCAGCAGATACATCACGTATTCAGCCTCTGCTTCTCCTCTTCCTCTTTTTCCCTGCAGGGATACTGTTATAGTGACATGTACAAACAGTGCCACCAGTATATTTGCTGGGTTTGTCATCTTCTCAGTGATTGGTTTCATGGCACATGAGTTGAAGGTGCCCATAGAGAAGGTAGCAGATGAAGGTAAGAAACCAAACCGGGGGGGGCTGCTCACTGAAATACACCTGAACAAATTTAATTTAGTGATCTATTGTAGAGATGATGTGTGGGTATCCTCGTGTGTGTGTGTGTGTGTGTGTGTGTGTGTGTGTGTGTGTGTGTGTGTGTGTGTGTGTGTGTGTGTGTGTGTGTGTGTCAGGTCCAGGAATAGCGTTCGTGGTGTATCCAGAGGCCTTAACCAGACTTCCACTGTCTCCTTTCTGGGCGATCATCTTCTTCCTCATGCTGCTGACTCTTGGCCTGGATACCATGGTAACCACTGCTCTCTCTCTCTGTGTGTGTGTGTGTTGTTGTTGTTGTTGCTGTATGTCTATACTTACAGGGCTTACATGTCCTCTTAATAAAGATAAGGATAATCTTCCACAGTAAGGATATTTTACAGCTCTTCACTTCTGTAAATGCCAGGTGTATCAACACAATCTGTCATTATAGCCTGATTAAGTTGTGAAAATCATGTAAATCCAGGATGTGATTATCTTAAATTAGCACAAAGACTGGCAACAGAAGAAAATTAGGAGCCTAGCTCTCTGAAAAATGCTTTTAGCAGCTCTAAAATTGTATTACCTCCCTTGTCAGCTGGGTTATGTTCATGTTAGCTCAGACATGAGGATAGGACTGATGCTGCATATTCTGTTTTTATTGGTTGTCAAGATATAGCTCCTGTGCTAATGCTAACTGTTCCTAAATCCACATTGTCTTCTTTGAAAGAACAATAAAAACATGACAGTATTCAGAGCAGAGCTGAACCAGCGGGTACCTGAACAAACCTATTTTTTAAATAGTTTTGACCACCAACATGCAACAGAACTCCCCTGTATTTAATCAAACCTGCAGCCAACACTTACACATCCAGCTGCAGCCTCAGAGCAACATAATCATCTCACTGGATTGGAGCTGCCTGCCTGATGAATGCAGCCAAAGTAAAGCCTCGATGCTCGTTATAGCTCTGGTTTGGTCTCCACCAACTTCTGAGAGAAATATCTGGCTCTTTAGCCGCTACATGTTCCACTTTCCTCACCAGCTAGTTGCTGACTTTGTGTGTTGTTTAGGGCTGGACACATAATGAAAAGTGTTTTTTTTTAAGCACCTTGGCTAAAAACTGCTTCCTGATACTGCAGGAAGTGAGAATGATGAGAGCGCTGAGACTGAACTAAATGGTAAAAGTCAACCAAAACAATGGGCTAACAGAGGCTAAAAGGCTCAGCCAAGCTGTATGACTGTGGTCATTGTTTGTGTGTGCCAACTGTGTGCTAATGGGCATGTTGGTCGTTAAATGAGGTGCATTCAAGAGCACTGATGGTGCAGGGAGCAGAGAGTGATTTCTCCACTGACCAATAAAAACTTGCTCCAAAATCTAAAATGGTGTAACTGGTTGAATCAGAAGCAACTGGACTAATATTTAAGGTCATATTAAGGTTTCACCTCTCATCCAGGAGATGAGGAACATCTCCTCAGGTCTAAACATCAACTTTTAGGATGTTGATTCATGAGGCTGTTTGTGTTTCTGAAGATCAGTCTTTATGTCAGGAATGAGAGTCTTTTGAACTTTGATAGCTGCATCCAGTTATGTATCAACGTTGTGCAGATTAACCCAATTACCATCGCTACCTGTACCACCCACAATGGTTGATTTCAGCTGAAGTGCTCAAGCTCTTGGGGTTCTTGAGCAGAGGGGAGGTTTGAGTGATTGGATAGAGTGAAATCTAGTTTTAGAACAACAGTAGAGTAAATCTAAGTTTACGTACATTAAAGTACATTTCATTTAAATAAGGCGGCTCCAGCATCCAAGATCCAAATGGGAATATTTGAAGTTATCATCTTGGACTGTGGATGTTGGATATTTTTCTCTATTGTTTTGTTCATCTTGCTAATCTTCAATTCCAATAAAGCTACTGAAATGAAATATGGAGCAAAGCTAAAGACAAAATAAAATATAGTGAACATCACAATTTGTCCTGAATGTGACATAACAACCTCATTATGATGTCTGCATTATTGTGTTTCATATTTAATACAGTATACAGGAGCACTATTACTATCTAATCCAAACACTTTAGACTCAGTTTAAAAACCATTCATTTCAATCTTATTTACTCTCTAAATTATTCACATTGTGAAAACATGCAGCAAACCATAATGTTACACACTTTAAAAGATGCACAATCAATCAAATGAGTCGGTTTCACTTATAGTGACAAACACACAGAAAACAACTTTTATCACTCTTATCAACGCTGTTAATGGTAAACAGAGTTAGCCATTAGCTAATGAATCACATGAAGCAAGTAGCAGCTGAAGAGATTTCCCTCTGGAGTTGGTGGACAATATAAATATAATATAGTAATATAGTGGATTAATATAGAAAATACATTTATCAGATCACCACAAACAAAACATGGGTGGTAAAGATGCTTTAATGATGATGTGTGTCTGCTTGATGTGTAAATAAGCAACACATTTGTTATGATAACCTTATGATATGTTAATATTGTGTTTTTAGCTTGTTGTCCTGCCCTAAACGTACCATAAATAGCTAATGCACCCCTCTGTAGTTCAGCCCACGAACCAATACACTTCTAAGTTACACAACTCGGACTGTGTCAGTTACTGCTCTCATGTAACTTCATTCAACAAACAGTCCAATGCAAACAGTTCCAGCTAAAACACCGACTCCTTCATGTGCAGCGCGGTGCCTCAGAGCAGCAGAGGCCACAGTGGCACATTAAGACATAAGTCAACATTAACAGTAAATGAGGATGCTGCTTCGCTGCGGCGGCTCTGAGGAGAGGCCTGGCTGCTTTGTTGTAGAAAGCGGCGCGGCGGTAATCGGCTCGGGATGTTGAAGGGAAATTAGTTTTGGGAGCTCAGGAGGAAGGAGAGGAGTGGAGAAGTGGCAGATAGCTCAGTGCCAATGTGTTTCTACAGCACACACACACACACACACACACACACACACACACACACACACACACACACACACACACACACACACACACACACACACAGGCACACACAGGCACACACACACACAGGCACACACAGGCACACACACACACACACACACACACACACACACACACAGGCACACACACACACACACACACACACACACACACACACACACACACACACACACACACACACACACACACACACACACACACACACACACACACACACACACACACACACACACACAGGCACACACAGGCACACACACACAGGCACACACAGGCACACACACACAGGCACACACACACACACACACACACACACACACACACACACACACACACACACACACACACAGGCACACACACACACACACACACACACACACACACACACACACACACACACACACACACACACACACACACACAGGCACACACAGGCACACACACACAGGCACACACAGGCACACACACACAGGCACACACACACACACACACACACACACACACACACACACACACACACACACACACACACACAGGCACACACAGGCACACACACACACACACACACACACAGGCACACACACACACACACACACACACACACACACACACACACACACACACACACACACACACACACACACACACACACACACACACTGTACCTCCCTCCCTTCTTTGGCTGTTTGTATATTCATCCACTGTCCTCTGAGCTCTAAACCCTTTTCACCATCATGTTGCATCTTCTATTTTCCAGATATATTCAGGTCTTTGTTAACAAATCTTCTCCTGCTTGGATTAGGATTGGATTGATTGATTACAACATTATTTGTTTATTGGATTGATTAAAGGTGAACAACATCACTGGAACCTGAATTCTGTGATTTCCCTCCCTCTCTCCCTCTCTCCCTCTCTTTTTACTTTTCCTCTTTCCCTCATCCTCCTCCCTCTTCCTCCTGGCCATCTGCTCCAGTTTGCCACCATTGAGACCATTGTGACCTCTGTGTCGGACGAGTTCCCCAAATACTTGAGGAAACACAAGCCGCTCTTCACCCTGGTCTGCTGCCTCTCCTTTTTCATCCTGGGATTTCCCATGATCACAGAGGTACGACACCAACACGGAGACTAATATCTATGTACACTCTGATGCCACACAGCAGGGACTTCTCTCCTCGCCCGGCGAGTCTTTCTTTAAATAATCCCACAGATATCTTTGAGTAAAGCGAAGTCGCAGCCTTCAGAGAGTCTTATTTAAATATCCCAAGACAGCTTCAGAGGGCAAAATCCAGCATATAGTAGGATTCATAAATTCAATTTCTTTTTCATTTCAAGTCAGTGTGAAAGAGACCATAGACAAGGTACAGGTGGGGAAATATGATGGAGGCGTCACTGTGAGACAAAAACTGATGTTGTGTTGTGTTTGTGACAGAATGGGATGTACATGCTGCAGCTGGTGGACACATTTGCTGCGTCCTACTCTTTGGTCATCATTGCTATCTTTGAGCTGGTGGGGATTTCTTACCTTTATGGTGAGTTCAGCTGATCCTGATTTATTTCTTTTCTTATTTGTGTGTGAAATTGAGATAACAAATCAAATAACAAACATATATACCAAACAACAGACTAACATACTAAAGTGTGTGTGACTGGTGAATGTGATATGTGAAGCTGCGGCAGATAACATGTATTAATAATAAATAGTGCTACATGAGCACTGTTATAAACTAATAAATACATCATTTAACATGAGTACAGTACATTAATATATAGAAATATGATATAAGGCTCAGGACATATTCTCATTTGATATGTAAAAATATAATAATAAGATTATTCTCTAATCACAATTGCATTCCATATTATATACAAATGAATCAGATAAATTAAAGATATTTATAATCGGAATTTTTAATGTTTAATTTCTTGACATTTCATGAACAAAACTGAGTGTGAATCCAAGACCACTGGCAGGGTTAGTTCCATCCCACAGTGGTGTTCCTGTAAGACTCCTGAGGGTGACATCAGAGGGAGGGACGAGGGAGACAAAATCAAAAAGCTTATGAATAACTCAAAAGGACATCTCACCTAAATGAGAATGAAATCTGAGTGAAGTTTCACTCAGGACACCAATCCTCACTCCTCTTTCTCTACTGTGTGGAGAATGTTATTCCAGCTGTGACCACTAGGTGTCTCTGTTGTAACATATAAGTCACACACATGCAGGGAGCTCAGGTGTGTGTCAGGAGGCTGTTACCAAGGAGCCAGGCGTCCAGCTGTCCTTCAGTTTGTTAGAGATAAGTTCAGGTGACATATTGAAATGATCATGTGACTCCGCCTCTTCATGTCACTCACTGTTATCCATCAATAAAGGCAGAAAAATGAAGCCATCTGCTCCCTCGCTTTTCGTCAGGGACGACAGACACGATACTCTCTCTCTCTCCATCTCTCTCTCTCTCTCACACATAAGGATGGAATGAATTTGCTTGTCCCTTTTTAATAGAACTTATTAAAGCCAGGTCACTCTCTGTCTCCTCTCTCTGGTTTTCTCCCATCCCTCTTCTTCCACGTCCCTTTTCTCTCTGCAGGTCTGCAGAGGTTTTGTGAGGACATTGAAATGATGATTGGTTTCCAGCCAAACCGGTTCTGGAGACTCTGCTGGGCCTTTGTGACTCCAACCATTCTGACGGTATATTTGTTTTGGCCCATCTCATTCTCTCTCTCACATACACACTCATTGACATCTGCAGCTTAAAATGTTTCCATTTCTGCTGCCACATTTCATGTTCATTGATTTGCAGTTGAAAAGGAGCGGGGGAGAAATTGCACCTGTTGCTCAGATATTGAAAATAATCTTGTCCTTTTATTTCCTGCCACCAAGTCTCAAATTTCTTGTATTTTTCCAAAACAGTAACTGCCCTATGTACAGTATAGTGCTCAGCTGCTGCAAAGTAATGCATGCATTTATTTTCTAAGCACACTCCCTGTAAAATGGATATTTTTTGGTCAAATGCTGTGTAACAGAAGCTGTAAATTCCAATGCACCGTGTTCACCAGTGAGTCAGTGTTGGACAATAATGTTAGTGGTTGTAATGGAAACCACTGGAGCTCCAAAGCAGAGGTGACGATGACAAATGGAGCAGCAGTCAGGCTGGCTGGTCATCCTGGTGGTCTCAAAGGAGATCAGATGTGATGCACAAAGCCAGGCTAATCTATTTTATATTTATATATATATATATCCTTCTTTTTCCTGTAATTCGTTTCCTTTTTCTCATCTTATTCTAAATCCATCTTGGCCACCTTTTTTTGTATATAGGAAGTCCACGCTGTCACCTATGTATTCTATGTACTGCTCGCTGTCATCACTCTTTTCATCATATGGCACAGTGGACTCAGCTTTAGAAATCTTCAGTGCATTCCTTTGTTTAGTGCAGAAAAGCAACACACATTTCAGTTACATCAGGCTGCAGCTGTGTAAAAACAACCTTTACATTAAGATTTGCAGTTTTTATTCCTACAAGTAAGGATTTGCATCCAAATGATGCAGAAAAGGCAAGTAATAAATACATTATAATATCACCCAGATTCCATAAAATATTATGTAAAACATAAATAAAGCAGAATGTGATAATTCACTTATCATTTCTGACATAAAGCCAATTGAAAACAGTACAAAGACATATATTAAATATATACAATAATATTTTAACTCTTTGATTTATTGACTTTTGTAAATATAGATTCTAAATTTGATGCCAACAAATGAGTTGTGACAGGTGTGACAAAAGACTGGGAGAGTTGAGGAATCTGTGTGCATTTCACAGGAAACATGTGATCATGATTGGTTATTTTATTTTGAAAGGCTCAGTCGTTCACAGTGGAGGATTGGGTGAGGTACATTGCTTTGTGAAACACATGGTTGCACAAAGGATATGACTCCATGGGAACTCTTAATAAACCTGTTGAAAATGTAATTAATTTTAATTATTATTATTATGTTTAATTTTAATTATTTAATTGCACACTTTGTCTGCTAATGATTCTGTTTTTATCTGCTTTACTCATCATCTCAACTTTTTTTAATTGAGCTTCTTAGCAGCGTCACTGGAAGCTGAAATGACCTCATTGACACTGAAGCAGCAGTTCTTGAAGGCAACATCTAAAGAACATACATTTCCTTGATTCACTGGTATTTGCAGGGCATCCTGGGACTCAGCCTGTACCAGTGGAAGGTGATGACGTACGAGGACTACACCTACCCCACCTGGTCCATGGTTCTGGGATGGCTCATGGTCATCTGCTCCGTCATCTGGATCCCCATCATGTTCGTCATTAAGATGCACCTCGCACCCGGCACCATAATCGAGGTAATAATGGAGACACATCTGTATGTTTTCTTTATGCCTGCCTTGCACACACTCACATGCTGTCAGAGAAATGGATCATCTCATCCTTTGCTCATTAGCAGGGAGAGGAGAACTGTTGGCCGAGTATGAGATTGGACATATTTCTGCCAGGCCGGCGGGTCCCTATTAAATACTCAGATTTATGGATGATAATGATTGTGACTTTCTCTGCTCATCTCTCCTCAGCAGCTTTGACAGATCGTTCACCAACTTACCATTTCATTTCTTTCTTTGCTCGATTGTAATAAATGCACGATCATCATAGTTTTCACTCATGCATCCTGATATAAGGTCTTAATTTGAGGTTTTTTTTTTTTTTTTTTTTAGAAATTAGTTTTTACATCAACTCAGGATGATGATAGTAAACATGAGGACTGTAAAAATGTTCTCTGCAATAAAGGAAATATAAGCAGGCGTGATGCCATGTATATAATAATACAATACCTACCTACAATGCAAGGGTATCAATTATAAGTGGGGTGCATATTTATAGTGCTTTTCCATAAAAGTGCAACAAAGTGCTTCTCATTCAGCCTCAAATCCTCACTCTGATGCCAATCATCAGGAGCAACTGGGGCTGTCAGAATGACAGGAAGTGTGGACAGAAGGTGCCAACGAACCTTCAACCGTCCAGCTAACAGATGCCTCATTAGACTCATCTTCTAATTGATTCTATGTATTTGATATTTGAGGCCAGAAATGAAAGGAAAAGAGAGGTGGAGTCTCTTTCCTCCACCACCACGGGGCCTTCCTTCAGATACAATATGCATTGTTTTCAACCTTGTTTGGATTGTGCCATAAATTACACATATCGTATTTACCAGTTTAAAGAATAATTTGAAATTCAAGAAAGTGTGTAGTGTGACACACAACACACCACACATATGCTCGTGCCTCTATTGTGACTTTGCACATCCCAAACAACTGTACACAATTTTTAAAACACATTGTTTTCACATAACAGTCCTGTACATTGAAGATGTTTCTGTTTTATATTTCTGCTTTTCATGTAAACAATAAAACGTTTCTGATTCTGAGAATATGTAAAGAGAAGTGATGTAATCTGTTTTAACACTCACAGCAGCACATGATCATAACCTTATAGAGGAGATCCTCTACAGAGCTTTCCTTTCAAACAGCTGCCAGACTAACAGTGATCTTTTAAATATGAATCTGTGCCCTGTTGGGAGGGCAGAGCCTCTACTGAACCAAAGCCTCCACTCTATGAGAGGAGGGTGGCCATGAGTCGCAGGTCATTCAGCTCTTTCTGTCCACATGCCCAAGTGTCCTCGAGCTGCTCCTGATGGTTCAGCCTGGCTTTGTTTTGGTGTCTCAGTTTGTGTGTTGTGTGTGTTTGTGTGTGTTTGTGTGTTTGGGGGAATGAGAGGCACATTATAAAGCACTTTGGATAAAAGCACTCATTGAAATACAAATGATATTTCCTCTTTTCATCCACTTCCACATAAATGTTTGATGTTTCACTGTATGTTATGTTGTTTAAGTTCCCCCTTTGCCTTAGTTCAAATAAAACACATATAACAGATAACAAAGGCAAACAGAAATGCACTCGACTCGTAGGAGTAATGGAGAGCGAGCTGCAGTTTAAGGAGACAGTTCTGTTCTCCATTCTCCACTGGAGTTGTGACCTGATGCATCTGCTCTGCTCTCATGAACTCACCTTGTGTTGCAGCGTCTGAAGCTGGTCTGCGCCCCTCAGCCTGACTGGGGTCCCTTCCTGATGAAACACCGTGGCGAGCGCTACAAGAACATGATCGATCCTCTGGGAACCAACTCCCTCGGTCTCAAACTTCCCCCCAAGGACTACCAGCTCAGCTCCTACCAGTAGCAGTTGCTCCGGCAGCACCGCACCCACCACCTCCATCCTTTGAAAGGGGGCACTGGGAGGGGGGCTACCTCCACCTCTTCTTCTCCTTCCTCCTCTCTCTTTCTCTTGTCCGTACTTCACCCTCTCTGCTTCCTGTCTTCCTATCTGAATCACAGATGTGGAAACAGCCTCCGTTTCCTCTTCCTTGTCTTCTTCCTCACCACTTCCTCCCTTCCGTCAGGGAGGAGTGGCCGTTGAGGTGGAGTCCACTCCCCCGCTGCTGTTTCATACTCTGTAAATGGGCTATCGTTGTCTCCCACACATGACCACTGATCCCTCCAGAACCCTTCCCAGGGATCTTTATTCCACAAGAAAAAGTGTGCCATATAATGACACAGCTCAGACTGCACTTGCAATATTAGACTCACTGTAGCTGCTCCCTATGGAGCCGTGTGTGTGTTCGTGTGTGTGTGTGTGTGTGTGCCATCATATTTGTGTGTAGAATCATCTTGGTGCAAGCAGACAGGAAATAAAAGAGCGACAGAGGTTCTGCGAGCTCGACGGGGATCTGTGTTTTGTTCCATCTGTGTAAAAAATTCCATCGGCAATACGAATGATATCAACTGCCTCGAGGGAAAAAAAGTAAACACAGTCTGCACTGATGTCAGGTTTTGTTCCTATCCTGCAGTATATATTGTATATTCACTATCTATTGCTCAGTCGCCCATGCTTTGCCAAAAATAGATTACAAGATCTGCAATTTGTGCCTCCTACATCCCAGCAGAGTAGCGAATGCATCCTGATTACTTACTGTAGGTAGACTCGGGTCTGTTTCTCTCTGAATCCGAGGGACCGTTTGTGACGCCCTCACTCTTCCGTCTTCCTGTTCTCCACTATTGTACTGTCCTAGAATGTAAAGTAGCACATTCCTATCATTAGAGAGTAGGAGGTGATAACGTGGCCATTGAAATCTTCTACGTCTGACCTGAGAGCCACTCTGTCCTTATGCTTTAGATGGTGCATTTATTGCTGTATGTATTGTGAGCTTTTCAAGCCATTTGTGAAATCATCTTTATAATGTGCATCACATCATTAGAGTAACAGTATAATATATCTAATTATATACATATAGAGTGATATATGTATAGCCTCCAGCAGAGGAGAGAGGCAGCGAGCCAGGCTGAGAGTGTGTGTGTGTTTTCATGTTTCTCTTACTAGCTGTATAATATCTTGTACACTTCTTTCAAGTCTTAAGTGTGTGTGTTGTCGCATCTGCACAATGTTAGGAGCAGCTGCTACGTGTCAGTAGGTGAAGGTTAGATTAGAAAATGGCCTCCTTCTTTCCTGGAAGTGTACTTTGTCTCTTGATGTTTGTGGTAGAGCTCCAGAGACCTTGAATCGCCATTTTTAAGACTTACGCCTTTCGCTTCTCTGTGTGTCCCCATGAAAAACAGGGTCTCAGGTATACTCGATTCCACCATTCAGTGCATAGGAAACAGAGAGTTAAGCCATCCTAACGTTAAATTGTTCCGGAAGCAGAAAGGATCGGAATCAAAATACTACTTCCTGATGACCTCAGCGAAGCATCGCTTTGCTTTTTGCTTGCTTAAATGCGCTTTGCAAGTGGTTTACTGTGTTTTGACCAACTGTGTGTAGCTAAATCAAATATCCTTTCATTATGATTACAGCACAGTTAGATGGAAAACAATATTTAGTTAAGGTAGATAAAAGATTCTAATTTCATCACAGTGTTGTGAAGAAACCGGTGCTGCTCCGCAGAAGTCAGACCGGCTTTGTACTCTTTAAACATGACATGACAAGCAGCCAACCTTTACTTGGTGGGTTGCCAACCAATTACCTTCAGTAACACAATGCATCCACTCAAACACAATTAGCTGTTTCCATGTATCGACCAGTTGGACATGCATTTTCATGTTCACACAGTCCTGATTGGCTTTATTACACTTTTAACACTGCTGGGCTTTTTACTTCATCAATGAAGTAAGTAAGTGTGGATGCAATTAACAGTTGCTCAGAGGTTTAATTTAAATATTTCTCTAAGCCATGTCTTTTCATAATGTTGACACAAAAACAGCACACATATGATTTAAGAGCTCTGGAAACAGAATATAATCAATTAATGAGCACAAAAGCCCTGTTGTTGAATAGTTTGCTCGCTCCGCTGTGTTGGTTTTGTTAAGACTTAGTGTACGTAGCTCTTTTTTTAAAATGTGACAATAATGTGCGTCTGTGTATACCCGTGTGTGTTTGTCTCTGTATTAGTTTTACTGAACTCCACCTAACCGTCAATCAGATGTTTGCATGGCCAGTCTCAGAGTAGATGACTGAAAGGAGCAGAGGACATTTACAGGACACTTTCCTCCCTCGGAGGCTTCGGCCTGTTGGTTTTCTTTCTCGCTCCTGACAGATGTGACGGTATTAGACCACCAGTTGTGAACTTGAGCTTGGTAAAGCAAACGTTTGACACTGACGTGCTCCAAAAAATCTCAATCATATGGCAACCAGTCACGTGAGATGATGGGTGGCTGTGGGAGCAGGCTGGTATGTGGTGGACAATATGCTTGAATTCTAAAGCCTTTTATTCTCTGAGATAAATTTAAGTGATTCCCTGTTGGGCCACAGATAAGTAGCTATAATATTTGTGTCCCTGTTTTTCCATTTCTACTGGGCTTCTCTGCTTAGGATTCATTTAAATCCACATTGCTTCATAAAATGTAAGAGCTTGCATGTGCGATTTGTGTTGCTGTAACTGTCCATGTATAGTAATCCTCGTCCTTTCTCTCTCAGTAGTGTAAGTCTGTGCATGTTTACTTTAGGGAGGTTTTTGTTCTACATAACGGTAAAAGCAGAGGGCTGCTGTTGTCCTTTGTACAGAGGTTAAAAGATTAAAAAAATTTAAAAAAACAGAAAACGTAACTATCAATTCGCTTTGCCTGCAAGTCAACTTTGGGCAGTATAGATAACCAAAGAAAGAGAACTTTAAGTAGGGTTGTAGTGAAAACAAAGTTAAGAAGAAAAAGGAAAGTGTCATCTGCGTATAGAAGGTTGTGATACTGCCATTCATATCCCATGTAGTGTTCCTTGATGTTTGCCAATACGTTACAAAACATCTTCAGGTAACCATTGGCCTTATAGATGTCCTCTAATGGTAGAATATTGTATGTATTCCAAAAATAACACCACAGAAATGCTTATCGTCTGTCTAATATGGTAACAGTATTCCTATTGTTATGTCTGTTGTGTCTTTGAGGCACTTTATTGTCTGACCTATGAATGCATAGGTTAAATTTCTAATTACTTGAGTAATGTCATATATTCCAGTGTGTTCTACATGAGGTACTGCTGCCTATGGATATAGATATGTGCCTCCAACAGCCCATGACGTCCTTTGATTTCAAAGTAGAGACTAGATGTATAAGAAATATGTTTTAAAATTGATGTACGATGTAAAAAAGAAAATATATATCATAAATGTGAAATGCATCTATTTATTTCAAATGTCATCAATCTATGAGGCCCTACCTCAGATTTTGTATTTATGTATAGAAATGCAATTGGATTATAGTATCTTTACCAATAATAATATATCGCTATTATATCATGAAATGTATAACCTATGAATCAATAAATAAATGTTATTGTTTTCTTTTTTGTCACTGGCTTCTTTTAGACAGGTCCCCTGCTCTGTGTGGAGCTATAAACAGTAATGACAAGGAAATTAGGTCACGACAATTAGTCCCCTCTGTGATCCGTCAATCAGCTCTAACATTCAGCTTCAAGGCGTCGCAGCTTTGAGAAAACAGTACAAACTGTTTATTGTTTACTGGAAAATCACCATCAAAGAGGAAGAGATGGAAAAGAAAAAAGACGATTTGAACGGTGCTGCAGGCGTGTTGTCTGTTGGTACGTACCGTGTCCTGTGGAACACCCCTGACTGTCGCAGACAAGCTTGCATATTTCATGTCAGACTAATTTGCAATTTAAATTCATTCACATGCAGCACAACAGTTAGTACAGAATATCATGCAAAACATTAAGAAGTCCCTTAGCAATACTAGGAGAGAGAAAAACTAGGTTTATTGAATTTAATGCTCCAATGGCTTGAAGGATTATTGATATGTTATGAAAATATTGGCACAAATATTAGACATTTAGGAGCAATATTAAACAACATATGATTCTGCACATGTATTCAGCTGTGTGAGGCTTTGTAAAGCTGGACGTTGCTGCTGAGATGGTTTTTAGACAAATGCTAACATGCTCATGTTCGGCAGATAATATTTATCTATCGACTGTGTAAAATACAGGAGGAGCATTGTTGTGGAATATTGTCTTAAAAGCACTGTGAACAAATGATACCAAACACTGACAGGGTTAAAGTAGATTATAGTGTAAATACATTACAGGAGACAAACAGCCCTCATCACAAAGAAGGAATGTCGTCACTAATTGGTCCTCTCTTCTGCCCTCATACGAGAAAGTAGACCAATCAGAAAACTTCAAAGTTAACATCAAAATAAGCATAATAATCAGAAGCTTAGTTCGAGGTTAAGATTTCTTTGTGCTACATGTCAAAGCTAGTCTGCTGCATGAGACAAAATCACTGAATAATTCCTTCAGAAAGTCAGAAACATTTTCAAATAGTAAATTACATGAATAAATGATGAGTGAATAATACGTTTTAGTTCATACTGTATTTCTTTCATAGCTTCCTCATCTGAAAAGTGAAGACAAGTGTCTTAAAACTGCATTCAGTCTTATGGCCAGCAGGGGGCGAGTCTTCTAAGCTTATTTGTCAATGACTGCCTCTCACTTGATTTATTGCCTCAGTAAACACTTATGGTTTCATGGTGATTGTTTTGTAAATTATAGTCCCATGTACGGTAGAATATTAAGATTATGGTGTTTCTACCTTGTGACTGGCAAGTTGCTACCACAGTGTCTTCGGGGCAGAATCAGTCAGGATAGAGGTGTAGCAACCTGTCATCTACCCAGCTGCACTCTCTGGTTCAAACGTGGCTAGTCCTGGTTCCAAAACACCAGCTTTGCATCAGGGCCGTGTCATGAGTTGTGTTGGTATCTGGGCTTAAATAAAATTGGACAAAGTGAAATTCTTGCCTGATGATGGAGGCAGACTAAAGCTATGTCTGTGCAAACCTTCATGGTATTTTTAAAGAGATATTTCACTCTAGTTGTGGACCATGGCTAAAAACAACCCATAATATCTGAATTTGCATATTGTATTATGAGGCACATACGTTCTGGAAATGTGTCTCGGTTCATACCAGATAATGATCAGCTTATTTAAAGTGTAGCCTCAGACATATCGGAGGAGCCGATCAGTGAAGTCGATTTGTGGAGGATTTGACTGAAATAAAAGTCTGTAGAATCTCTATCCTACAGGAGCAGAAGATGCTCCAGGTACATTTAGCATTTCTGCACCTACAGTGGATTTTTTCATTACTCTTTTATGAGTATGTAATTCAGGTCCTTATCTATTGATATTTTATGCCGTTGATTGGTTTTAGTTTCTGTATCTTCTTCTCCAAATGGGTATTCAGTCTGAGCAGCTAGATTTGCACCCATAATACCTCTGGGTACCTCTGGGTACCTCTGGGTACCTCTGGGTACCTCCATTCCACTTCGGCTGCATTGAATGGTGACTGTTTGACGGTCTACCAAAAGGCTGAACGGTTGAAGAGTTTTTGCTAAAAGATCAAATTGAAGTTAAAGAAATGACACAAATCATTTACTTTTAACCCTTTAACGTCCTGTTCCACTGCTTAGTCGAGCACAGTTTAAGTCACTATTTCTTATTTAAAATATGTGGGACTTAACCTGATTGGATGTCTCTACTATTCAGCTGAGGCATGTTATTGTAAAAGAAATCCACTAGATGTCACTGTGTCTTTCAGTAGGCTGCCCTCTCAGCTTACATCTTCACAGGAAGCTAGCAAGAAAAGAATGATTTCTCTCATAAGTATGATTTTTACTGTCTAAAAACATGCTTGACCAAATGTTTGATTTGTTATTTTCTGATAACTGTAGAAATTCTAAGATGATAAATTTATATTTTTATCAAATAAAAAAACAATATGAACCTTTGCTGTTGCTATTATCATATATTTAATGATACACTGTTTCATATTTGTTGAAAAATTCTGTTTTTTTACATCTCACCGTTCTGAGATGTTTTCTAGGTATATATGGTAGATATAATAAGTATGTGTAGATAATTGTACACATAACACTAATATTTCCATGCTAAATCGACATATGTTGGTAAACTAACATATTACTAGCATTATCAGAGTATATGGTTTGTAATTACGAATTTTTTCTTTCTGATTTACAAACAATAGATGGAATCGCTGAATCATTTTACTGCAAGGCGACACAATTTACTGGCCATTATACCAGAAAATCCTCAAGATTCTGCTGCTCATCTGAGTGATGACGATGACCCAATGACACTATTAACCCAGATTAACATGGGTGTAAACCTGCCAGATAATTTTCACACAAGATTCAGCAAACAGAGGAACCTTTTTAAATATCGCAGACCCAGAAATAGAGCATCATTTATGATCTGTCTAAAGCACTTAGACCTGAAAGTGTTGCTGCAGAAAAGTGCTGCCATCAGAAGCATCAGCTCTGTCCTTCTCCTCTCAACCTGCTAATGTAAGATCAAATATCTCTGCAGAGGGAAAATAAAGTTTGATGTGTTCAAGAACACTTTGTCTCCTTTTTGCAGACAGTGACATTCAGACATTCATCATTCTGACCGCTGCAGTCTTGCCGGCTCTCTGCCTGTTTGTTTACCTCAACATCAGTTAAAAGTTGCCTGCGTGGCCCTCGGCTTGAAGACACAAGACCCAGCGCACAGTTTCCTGCCTGTATTCAGCTGACAAGAAAATCCTTCATGATTTATCTCATCAGGTGATGAAAGCTGGTGAGATAAGACAGAAAAGTGAAGCGACCTTGAGAAGAAAACTCACAACTTGCAAAATATGATTACACACTTTTGAATGAGTCGTTCTGTATTATGATGGCGAATAGGAATGCTGACATCATCATCACGATGTGATTAAAGGGTGCCTGTTTCTCCTGCCTCTCATTGTGAATCACTAAAATGTTTTAAGTGTCTAATTTTGGCTGACTGTCAATTTCCAACATGATACCAAAAAAAGTAAATTTTATTATCAAAGGCTCCTTATCATCCCATGTGGTGCAGATAACAGAGTGCTGCTTATCTGTGTACCGTTTATCTGTTTTCTACTAAAACATATAACCTCAGTAATTAAATAGCAATGAGTTAGATAGTGCTGCCCTGTCTAAACATTTTAATGCAGCATTAAGGGTTAGGGTTTTAAAATTTGCAATAAATAATATAATACCAGTCCTGATGTCAGGGGAAAATGGTTGGCTGGGACACACACACACACACACACACACACACACACACACACACACACACACACACACACACACACACACACACACACACACACACACACACACACACACACACACACACACACACACACACACACACACACACACACACACACACACACACACACACACACACACACCAACACCACCACCCTCAACAACCCTCTGACCTGCACATACACCAGCCATTATTAACTTGCATTCAACAATCCATCAGCAACAATCACCCGGTACTGCAGTTTAACCTTACATCCATAATAAAACACATACACAAACGCCCAAAAACAAAAGTCATGCAACTCTGGCATGGAAGCATAGCGGGTAGCATTGTTTCCTCACGGCAAGAAGGTCCTGGGTTCAAATCCACCTGAGGACCTGGGACTTGTCTGTGTGGAGTCTCCGTGTTCTCCCCGTGTCTGCGTGGGTTCCCTCTGGGTTCTCCGGCTTCCTCCCACCACCACAAACATGCAGTAGAGGTGAACTGATGACTCTGAGCTCCAGCCTCATTTGAGGCCCCTCAAATCAAGCCGTCCCTCCAATCTGTGCACCTGAAGGACACACAAACTGGAAGGAGAAAACAATCAGAAACCAATAACAACTTGGAAAACATTCAGTGGCTGCAATAATAGAAAGAGTCCCATTCTGTGAAAACTGTAGAGGAATGGTCTGTATGTAATGATGGCAGGAAAGAAGCAATCACTTCACCCAAAAAACCAAACAAAACTGTGTCACAAAAACATTACATATACTATCATCATGTAAAATGTGCTTCATAAGAGGGACATTATTGAATATCTGCAGAGACACTAGACACCTGCTGCCTGACTTAGTTTTATAGTTTCCTTTTCCTTTTGTTTCTTCGTTTTAATAATTCAGTAGATGAACAACACTTATGTTAAAAATAGTCTGGTATTTGTTTGTATTGTGAATGTTGATTTCACCATGATCATCTTGAATTTCCTTGGTGATCAATTAAGTATTTATCTATCATCTGGTCATGTTTTACTTGTCTCTGACTGCCTGCCTCCTGTGTCTGCTCCCCTGTGTCTCTCCTGGTGTGTACTCTGTGTGTGTCCTCTTTTGTCTGTTTCCTCCCTGTGATGCAGCCTTATTGTCTTCCTTAGCTCCTCATGTTTTCCCTGTAATTTTTGTTTTTTTGAGATTTATTATTGGTTTTGGTATTTTCTGTGTTTTTAAAAAAACTTTTCCTGCTGTTTGGATTTTCATCTGTTTTTGTAGTTGACATTAAATCCCTGAATCCCTGCCTATTGTGTGTCTGCATTTCAGGTCTTGTATTTTGAACTAAACTAACAGTCACGCCCCATTTTTAAAACTAAATAAAGCTTGATCTATTTCCCATCAGCTAACATGGAGAGGGAGCGTTTTAATATGTCTACTGTAGCAGGGGGTGATAAGAATGTTTTAGCTGCCCTTTTGGGGATCTGCCATCTATGTACTGTCAAAGATCTCAACAAGCTCACATGACATTTGTTATGTTATCTGATATAAAGTTCAGTCTCTTTAGGAAGTTGTGATGTTACAAATGCAACAATTAACACAACTTCAACCAATCCCTGTACACTGCAATTATGTCCATCTCACCACAACTGATCTGCAAATTTGACAAATCATCATAGTTTCCCCCCCGTGTTGCCAAAAAAACAGTCCCCCACATTGAGCCCAAAACCTCCTGGAGGGACTGACAGTTGGTATGGTGAAGTTATAAGCATACAGTGGCTTACAACAAAAAGACAAGAAGAAACAGAGGCATTCATCTGGAGTTTTTTTGTCCACCTGAATGATTCACTGTCCTTTTAGCTCTGATTTGGTCTCCACCAACTCCTGGCTCTTTGCTGCTAAATACTCCACTTAATTCTCCAGCTATTCACCAACATGAGCTCAAAAAGGCTAAACATCTCATTACATCTATGATAATAATTATCATGTATGATCATTCTCCATGAGTTTGTTACTGCAGCTCTTTTCACTTCACACAAAGTCATCATTTGACAAACAAATCAAGGTCTGGAAAAATGCTATTTTACATTTAACTGTAGAAGCTTGGGAGACTGAATTAACCTACTCAGTTATAGGACACCTCAGTTTGATCTCTGCTTAATTTAAAAGAAATGTCCTCATGTCAGAAATTAGCGATTGGACCACCCAAGACTAATCCACCAAAAATACATAAATACATAAAAAGATGCCTTTGACTTATGAGGTTTCAACAACTTTTACTTAAAATATGTGGTATATTTTTAAGGTTACCTGCTTCCAGCCTCTATCTGATCCACTGTACGATCACATTATCTAACATATAATCCTGTGTGCATGATAACCATTATGTGTCTATCCTGCTGAGGGGCAAATGTGTTATCTGATGTCACTGATGCTGCGTGATGAGACCTGCCTTTTAGTCCATCTCATCTTAAAGGTGTTGGATGGGGTTCAAATCGAGCTGTAACGTATGTACCGGCATCACAACAAGATCAGCAAAGAGAAAGTGAGCTCTGCTGACAGTCACCTGCAAAACAATGAAAATGTTTAAAAAAAAGATCCAATAGAGGCCCTTGATGCTGCAACGTCAGCAGACCTGTCATGTGTGATGCAGCTTCTAGATAGTCCCCATCTTCTTCTGTTGTTTAGATGAATGCTGCAACACTGTTTTACTGTGAAGCTCCACAAACATGGACTGAATTTTCATGTTGGAGTTCACTGTTCCTTTAAGTAAGAGAGCATCTGTGAATAGCCGACCCCTGAATGCAACATGAACTGGTCTTGGGGTTTCCTGACTCCACATGTAGGAAATGAACTAAACGGGACATATTAAGGAAAAGTTAGGGAGAAGAGTAGTAAATAGAAACACTCACAAAATAACACCACAAAGCAAAGAGTGTAAGAATCTGACAGGTGATTTCAGACAGTCTTCAACTTCAAATACAAGGAGGTTATTGTGTGGAAGCTGCAGTATAATACAAACAGAAATCAATGAATCACAATGACTCACCAGAACATGAGCTCTTTTTTGCAGGCTTTGGCCATGAAAGGATCACATTATGTACGACATTAGTGTATCTGCATGATGCTGGGAAAAATAATGATTACGTTTTTGGTATTTTTGTTCTTTTTGTGACAAGGTTGTGTTTGCAATTATTGTTCTAACATTTTCTTGTTAACTTTTATTTTGAAATTTCTGTGAGGGAAGTGGAGCATTCTCTCTAGGAAGGTCATCCATGTGTTGAAGCCTCATTGGATGGACTCAGACATCTTGTGGAGTAAACAGTGTGTTGTGGTGTTTTTACCTGGACAGACATCTTGTGCTAAATAGGTTGGTTTTGATAGTTTTGCTGCATGTTTCTTATGATGTTTTAGTGGTGAAGTTTTTAGAGTTCACTGTTTCCATATGTTTATACAGCAGCCTGAAGCCAACCTGAGGTCCTCTTCAATGGTCAGCTGATCAGGTCAATACTGTTACAGTTTGTTTAATGGAGGTGCATTGATGGGTCAGACCAGTCTGTGTTACTGTAACAGTTGACTGGAATGATAATGAAATAAGTATAACTCGAGTTCAGCTCTATTATTTTCAGATTGAAAATCTCCTGCTAAGATGCTGTGAGTTAGTTTGGCAAAGGTTGAACTGATACTTTAAAGGTATATTAAGCAGAACTTGTCGATTGCTGTTTGTAAAAACACCTTGTTTAGTGCTCAAAGTGCATTAAACAAGAAATATCCTTCATTGTTGAGTCTTGTACCTCGTCAGAATGTGACGACCTGGGAATGAGACTGAACAGTGAATCACTGATGTCTGCGACACAGAACATAGAGATGCTGCAGATACAGACACCAACACAAAGTGGATCATAAGTAAGGTGGGGCATCGTTTGGATTTGAAGGATTCTGATTCCAATTCTGCTTTTTGGTTCCGTTTCTTGACGGCTTTGCAGGCCACATGCACATGCCACATCCACACATGCATATTTCACAGAAGAAAATGTAGTTAAAAAACTTTTATACAATAATGACTCATTCAAGGACTCATTCATATCATCACGTCATGTCATGGGATCACTGCCGCTGGCTTAGTGGCAGTAAATTGGCTACTAGTGCATTTGAAACAGTTTATAGAAATTTTCTCAAGTATAACTTGTTTGCTGTCTCGCTGTTGAGAATAAGACAAAGAGTATTTAGTTTTCCAGTCCCTCCAGGAAGTTGTGATGTCGCTTTTGTAATAATTAATGTAAATTCAACCAGTCTTCATGCATTCTGCACAGCCTTGCAATTATGTCCATATCACTGAAACCTATCTGCATATCTAACTATCATTGTAGTTTCCTCAAAGTTTCACCAAAAACAGGTCCCCTACGCTGAGCCCGCAACTTCCTGGACGGACTGATTTTCACATACCCGATTGTGATGAGGGTATGTTGGCTCAGGGTTGACTGAGGAAGAGGCTGAGGCAGGTGAGTCTGGGCGTTAATGTACCTCCAGTTGATACACATCCGCATCAGAATGAGATGATCAGGGCAACTGAACCACACAATGCATTTGAGGAAGCCAGGAAGTCCAACCAGGTGAGGAGGTTTGGTCAAAGGTTTGATCACCCACAGCTTCACGCAGGAGACCGAAGCCTTCCCCGTGAAAGCCTAAACTTAAAGATTCTGTTTTATGTAAAGCATTAGCATGGCTAGGATGAGGAAATACCCTTTTAATAACTGTATGAAATGAATTTTGTGGTGTATTGCTTGTGATTCAGTGTGATATTCATATATTTGCTCTTAATCTTTCAATCCTTCGAAGTGTACTCAGTATGGTTTTGGAGTACCTGTCAGTTCTTTCTAGTATTTCTGTCATGTACTTGATATGGGGCTACGACTATTGAAGGATTAACCTCCCTGCCTCAGCTGAGGTGTGTATTTTCAGGGCCTGATGAGATGGTAATTTATTTATGCGCTCATTATTGATGAAACCGCTCAATGTGACAGTCGTGAAAGTGGAGAATTGTGCACACAGTGAGCTGTAAAGCCTGGAACGAGTGTTAAAACTGCACTCCGTTGTGCTCTTTAGATTGGAATGAGTGTTGTGGCAAATGTGGGTTACCACTTCAACATTTCACAATACCCTTAGGACTGACGTCCGTCATACATATTTTGCTACACCTGTGAGCTGCTTAAAGAGATGTAAAGAGAGCAGAGCACCTCAGATATCTAAAAATACATGTTTGCCACTGATCCAAGTAATGTGTAGACATCTGAGGTCTGCCTCTGTGTGTAACACCGCCCTTCAACAGAGAACACCTGCTCTGCTGACAAGGGGTATTAAATCTCAAACAGAGTCTCCTTCAGTAATAAGAACAGTGTGCAGAGGCACCAGAGTCTGAGGCATTGTGGAGGTCAGCTCTGCCTCCTCACTGCTCTTGTTTTCTGTGCAGACATTAAGAAAGTCTCCTGTGAGGCAGCTAGAGAAATATCAGGGCAGACCATACATCTTCTAGGTCTTCTTCTACTATTTTCCTGCAAAATGTTGAAAATTTAATGTGTCTTTAATCCAAATGGAAATGAAGTGATTGCTCCACCTGACAAAACCAAGGAGGACCCTTCCAGCTTGAAATTTAGCGGCAGAGCTCCAGTCGTTGGCAGTGACAGTGAAAAATTAACTCGGACTTGAAGCATTTTAGGTTTTATAAAGTTTACAATGATTACTTCTGAAGTGGTCCAGATGTCCCTGAGAGGCTTCAGGGACATCGTGACAAGAATAAAGTTTAATAGACAGTTGGTGAATATCTGGAATGTTTTGTTGATCTTCTGAGGTTAAAATGCTTAAATGATGCATTTCCTGCATTAACCTGCTGCATAACATGCTTTGCACACAGTACTTAAATTCCAACTAAGTGCAGTATCCTTGTGTGACATAATAGCAGCAGATTTAACTGAATCAGGCCAACATTGTGCTCACATTAGCCTTTTTTGTCAGTCAGAGAATGGGGGTTATTGGCTCAACCAGTCAGGAGTGACATACTGTACATGTGTAAATGATTGTTAAATTATTATATTGTCATTCAGAGCAGTTAATGTTTATCCATGTCGCTCCATATGAGCTCTGAGACCAGACCTGTTTGAACCGGTGTGGCGACTAAGTCATGTGAAACCAGATTAACTAAGATGATTAATTAAGATGAAGAAGAATACAAAACTAAGGTTTGAACCGACTCAGCTGATGGGGTCGCCTGTCTGTGACTGGTTTTAGAGCATAAGTTACATCACCTGTTTCAGCAGCCAATCAGTGCCCTAGTTGTGGATGGAGGAGAGAGAGGAAGGCTGTATGATACATGATTTAAATTTAAATGTATACCGATGTGACAACTTCACCTCTGACCTTTACCTCTGCTTCACACGCAGGTGCTGACTCTCTCATACTCAACCACACACTCTCACAATACACTTAGTAGAATCAGTGACGGATATAGGATTTTTATAAAGGGGCCACATTTTACACAGAGGGGCCAAGTATATGTCCAACATCCGTGCAGCTTTTCTATTATTCACTAAGATGAGTGTACATTTCACCAGTCAGTCCTTGTTAGCTGTTGCCTCTCAAGCTCTGAGTAAAGACAGACGTTTAAAATGTTTTGCAAATTATACCTTGTTCAAACATATTGTTTATGTCGAAAAAGGTTTGGACATAAAAACTCTTAATTTTAATATTAATTGAAATGGGCTGCATGAAATCACAAATCATAAGACACTTTTCCCCCTAAATATATATTACATAAAATACTTCAAAACAGATAATGTATACTATTACAGCATATACAGTATAGAGCAGAAGAACTTCAGTGAAAAGTGTCTGTAGTGTCTGAGTTTTGATTGGTTGTGGCTGTTGGAGCCAGAATACATTACTATTATTATTTATGATAAGAATATTAAAGCTTTCCTTAAATACTGTATTTACGTTTGTGTAAGATGCTGATTTATTAGGATTTCAGTATTTGGTTGTTTACCTGGCTAATATGCAGGTGCACATAGACACTCCCATTTCATCAGACAGGTGACTGCAGCACCTGCTCTATTGGGTATTAAATTAGTGTTGTGTCTCTATTGTTTTTGGAGTGGAACACAGGAATGTAGCCATATGTTTTTTGTCTGCAGCAAGTGTGATGAATTTGTGAGTTTATAATTTGGAAGCTAAAACAACGCAAGCACTTCCATGTTGCACAGCAGGAATATTCATTACTGGATTAATTGTCAGGTTGCCCAGACCAATAAACACAAACTTACTTCATCAGTTCAAATATGTGCTTCAGCACGACAACCAAGGTTTATATTAATCACTCTTTTAATAGCCTAACAAAGCATAAATCAAATGATAGCTTTGACAGGTTGCTATGGTTACCCACAAACAGACACTGTTATGTCCATAGCCTTATGGATTATGACTGTTGTAGTCTTTTTTTTATATTTACATAGGGAAATTTAGATAATTAAATTAATTAATTAAACAAAATTAAATAAAATAATTTAGATAATATATTTTATTTATTCTAAATTTAACTCAAATAAGGGAAATTTGGCCCTCAGCCAATAATAGCACAGTGACATACTGATAACACGGATATCCAATAGGAAGCCATGAAGTCATGAGGGGCACTTCAGGGGCCAATCAGATTTCAGCTGGGGCCAGTGCTGCTCTGGCCCCCACCCCTGGATCCGCCCATGGTAGAAATACTACAGTAGCAAGTAACTCACTGTCACTATGCTCATAGTGATTCATTGATTGGCTATGAGTTCATCTAAATAAAACAAAGTCTGAAGAGCTGGCAATGAAGAGAGTTAATGTGAAAAAATACTCAGCAGCATACGTCACATTGGTGTAAAGATGTTGCAGATCAGCAGATTAGTAGTTCCAAGTTTCAGTTCGTCTCGATGCAAATCCTTCTGAACAGGACTTCAGATGTTCTCCTAAATTCAACAATTACATTCTGAGAGTTTCTTTTTTACAAGTGATTACATATTGTGAACAGATCAATTAATAAGTGGCTGACATATTTCCAAAAGTCTTTATTCCATTGGCACATAAAATACTAAAAACACAACACAAACGTTGTCTTACTGAAGCCTTGCTGGACAGATAAACTACAGGTTGTATCCTGTAGATACCTGATCCACAGTTATATCCATCCAAGAGAAAATAGCAATGCTGTTATTTTTAATGAGTCCTTCAAAATAAATTGTGTTGGTCCCTCTCTGGAACTGGCAATTTTGTCAGTACTTGAAAAGCTTTGGTAGTTTGAATATGAAAGTAAACAACAGTTAATTAATACACAACGGTCTGAGTGGCTGGGAGGAAATGACTGCAACACACACTGTTAGCCTGCAGAAGGAAGGAAGGGTTGAAGCAAACAAATAATTGAAACTCTTTAACAGTGCAGTCCAAAAGTACAAGGAAAAAATCAATCTGATGAATTGCCCTGGTAGGCAGCCCCACACAGACATACCCAAGCACAGCAAGCAGCACATGACATGAGCAAATGCACCCCCCCATCCGCCCCTCTGTCAATACGGCCACTGGCAACCCCACCCCAATAAGCAGGCCCCGACGGCGCCACCAGGCCATCCCACCATACCTAAACCCCCCCAGGCCCACCGACCCACAGAGAGCACCCCAAGACCCCGGGGGGATGGGGGCAGGAGAGCACCCAGGGGCCCCACCGGACCCACACCCCCAGAGCAGGCCAGAGCGCCCTGACAGCACCCACCGGGGCCACCCCCAGGACCAAGGGCGCATCCGCAGACCCTGGACCCCCATAGCACCAAGGGCCCCACCGCCCCGACGTCCAGACCACCAGGGAGAACCGGCCAGCCACCCGACCCCCATCATGCAGGATTTGTTGTGTGTGTTAGTCATGGGTGGGTATGTGGTCATGTACATGGCTCTGATTTGGGGTCTGATTCTGGTTGGGAGTTAGATGATTTAAGAATGTATTCCAGGTTTATTACTCCCACTCAACTAACAGCCTAAGTGTAGAAAAATTCCACCCAAAATGCAGCATATCAATAAATATCATTTTATTATTTGGTCAAGTTTCAGTGCATAATTCAAACAAAAACATGCTAATGAAAGGGAATTCTGTGGGTAGATTTGTTTTGATTTCCTACCTATCAGCTGTTTCCCTGCAGCTTCCTGTCTCTTAAGCACAAACCAGCCGTGTGTCCAGATTTAGATTTCAGTAGCTCCCATTGATCCTTCTGCTCTCCAGTTTTTACCAGTTTTGCTCTGTTTCTTTTGTTCAGATACTCGACGCCTTTTCCTCACCTCACCTCTGTTCTCCATGTTCTCACAGATTAGAAACTTCCGTGCATGCAAGACGACAAGTCTCATGATCCTGCGCTTCATGTTTTTGTTACCTTCACCAAAGAGGTCATTTTTCATCGCTGTTTGTCTGTTTGTTAGTTAGTTACAGGAATATCTCAGATTGTTCTCAATGGATTCCAATTAGATTATTTAGAGTTGTCTGCCATAGATAATGATGTACTCGGCGGTCTGTGAGGTCATTAGGTACATCAAGACTTGAGGACGGAGAGTTTTGTTTTCTTCTTTGTTGTGTCTGTACACATTTGTCATGCCTTGCTTTAATTGTAGCTACACTGCTCACAACCATTTCTGATTGTATTGCTCATTTTCATTTGTCTCGTCCGTATCTGTAAGCTCTCCAAAAACATGTCCGATTACGTCTGGAATGAACACAGAAGACGTTTGGAAGGCTCCGTCTTTAACATAGAGCATAAATGGGCCTTCAAATTACAGGGTCATCATATTCTGTAGTTAGGATTAGTACAAAAGTAATCAAGAAAATAAAGCAGGGAGCAATAAACGGAGTGAAGAACCAAAACAGATAATTGCTTCAAGACTGTTCTATCTACAGAAATCAATGAGTGGATTCATTGGCAGATGACCTGAGTAACTGTTAGGAAGGTCTATAGGAAACTAACAAAGACGTGGTCATTACTTTACTTTGTGCTATACTACATTAACCTCATGGTAGAAAATCACTTGAAGACAAAGTTGTTTCCTGTTTGTTTTAGTTTTTCAATTATTATTAGACTTCCTTATCGACCTTACGTATACATATCCCTCCTGCCAGTGGTTTAAGAAATACTTTGATCAGAGATGTGTAGCTTAGATGATATTTCACTCCAGTCTATTATTGGGCAAATAATCACAGATAGATAAAACATTATTTGAGTCACTATAAAGGACTCTTGATGTTTTGATGGAAGCCTTACAGCACTTGGTTTTATGGTTACAGTGAAAGCCTTCATTTGTCACTGTGTGGTCCAGGACTAAGGGAGATAACATCCAATATCCAATTCCCTCAGGCCTGGGGCTTTACTCAAGTGTGTGTGTCTTCCTTAGAATTAGAACCTGTGTATTATGGTCTGGCAGTTAGCAACAACAACAGGGCAGGAGAAATCAATGACCTTGCCCTGCTGAAAGAAGTGGGTGAGTGAGGAGACGGGTCAGATCACTGAGACGGATCATCTGGAATCACAGCTTTTTTCTTTGAGACGTAATTAGGTCACAGCTGACCTTTGAACTGAGGGTCAGATGGTCTTTCATTTGGTCTCACACTGAATCCCTTCAGACTTTACAGGGAGAAGTCTCATATTGATTTGTTTTTTACCAACCATAATAACATTACAGCATCTTTTATATAATTATGATGGCATATGTTTTTGTCTATAGAAAAATTAAACAATCCTGATATTAATTTGTAGATTCTTTTGTACTCATTGTCAGGTTCCCAGATTCCATGGAGGCTTTAAAGGGAAATAAATAAATTGTCTCACTGATGATATAGAGGTCTCAAAAAGTCATGTATCAAATATGATACATGGTATACTTGGTGTTATTTAGAGTGTCATCTTTATGTTTGCCTGCGTTGCTTCATTTCAGCACTTGCACAGCTTTGACTCTTGCTGGAAACAGGAAGCTGTCTGGTAGCATAACTCCAGCTTGAGGGCATCCAACAGCTCCTGAGACGAGACAGAAGTGACACCTTGTTTTTATGATTTTACCACCTCATCTCTGGCAAAAACCATCTGTAGGTTGAGAAACACAACTTCACACAAATCCAACAAAGTGAAAAATAATTACTTCCCACCCAAAAATATACATATGTTTGTTAAAACAGTTCTACTGTTAAATGTTGAATCAGCTTCTTCTTAGTCTGAGGACCTCTAATACAACTGTTTGGATTATGTTTCTATATTTGATTTGATTGCTGTATCCTATTGTGTGATAATTACATTGTAATTTGTTACCTTGTCTTTAAACATGATTTCTTGCCATCACATACTGAATGTGTGAATGTCATCAAATAGTTGCCTGCATCAGCAGAGAAGGGCATTCAGGCCAAAGGAAGACAGCATCTGTCTGCTGTATTATGGGCTCTTTGATTCGCATCCCGGTCCAGATGGGCTGTCACGCTTCATGGTTTCACAAAGCAAATGCTACAGTAACAAATGACTCAGGCTATGATCCAGCAATGGGGACTTTTCCTAGGACAAACAAAAGGCCAGATGAATGGGCATCTGTGGCTGCAGTCACTGCAGCGGTGCACTGTCCTGCCTGTCCTGAGACAAAGGAAAACTTTTAATGTCAAACATGAGACCTGTGCAAAGTACTAAAGTGCAGACAGATTCTTTTTCTATTTTAAACAATACATATTCTTTATATAATCAAATTATTTTTATGTCTGAATTTGAATTATAAAATGAAATCAGATATAATATGCTGTACTTACAATGTTGTGTACCTAAGGGAAAAACTTCCAAACATAATGTCGTTGCTCTTAAAGGAGCTATAACAGACCATTTTTCTTTTATTTATGATTTAGCTCAAATGGCACCGTCAAGGGGGGGCCAGAGTGGGGCATGGCCACCCCCAGAAAATCACTGGCCACCTCTGGTCAGTCGCATATGCATAGTATGCTACATACGCTCTTATCTGATATTAGGTAGTACTTATTTACATCAATTATATAATAATGATCAATTAAATCACAATAGGTCATTTGAAAGAAAATAACATGTTGGTGGTTTTGGTGGTTGAGTTTGAACAGACTGAATAGGACTGTCTATAGGCTGATGTCTCAATTGTAATTGGTTCTTAAAAAGGAGGAGCTCTTGACCTATTATTTCTTTTGTACTAGTATGTTTTGTAAATGGTACTGGTATTAGTCTATGCACATCACATAATCAGTAACATTAACTCATAAGAAACCGTAGTATATCAGTCTTATCTCTCATACTGACATAGTTTCAGTCTGTATACAACAACAACATCAGAGAATTCCTGAAATGCAGATATGGCTGTTAGTTTTGGTGTGATTTTACGCGTCCCCACCGGGCCACCCTTATGAAGACCCCTGTTTAGCTCATACATACATGGATGATGGACGTATGAAGAGCAGGACTTGAGTCCAGAGACGGGGGTTTTCATCTTAGTGCACACACACCATGTTGCATTTCAATTCTGCATTTATTAGAGATGCTGCTCACATGCTAGAATGTAGGCTCCGGCATCTTGGCTTCCACTCCAATAGTTCTTTCTGTGTTGAATTCCTGTAGCAGTTGTTATGGAGTGGGTTGTTGATACAGCCTACCAGCTGTGTTTCCAGCCCACCACCAGCCGTCCCAGCTTGACGGTAGCAGAAGGAGGCCTGGAGGAGCTCCTCAGAACAGACATGCACCAACTCCTCCGTCTTGGACTGATACACATCTTCAGGCATGAGAGAGCATCTGATACACTTGTATATTATTCTAATTATACATGCTCAGGGTTGTAAGAGGGAAAGCAGTTTCATTTTTCATTTCTAAACTTTACAGAAAATATTAGTGGGGTTCTGCCACCTTAGGAAGGGAGATGATGTTACTGTCTAAAACTAATTTACTCATGATTACACACAGCTCTGTCATCACACGGAATCCCAAGGCCCATGTTCACTAGATTATTCTGTCAGATGAAATAAGTCATTATCTTTAGAGCATCATCGTCTGGTGTTATGTGTATTATGCACTCTTTATTGTGATATCCATGTGGATAATCTTCTGAGTTCCATCCTTGGACTTTAATATGTTATTCATGAGATCTGCAGTTGCATTACCAGGCCATGATGGAGACATGGTGTCTCATCCTCTGCTGAGGTTGATCAGTGCCGTTGTGCATGTTGACCATTGTCATGTTTCAAAGTGCCTGTCGTGGCTTTGCTTCAGAGGAGATCTTCATTTCCTTTTTTGCTTGTTTCACTTTCTTTCGATGTCTCCTGTCTGATGACTCTTTGCTTCCTGGCTCTGGAGTATTCATCACATTTCACTTCTCTTTGCCACTTTGGCTCCTCTTGGAGCCAAAATGGGGAGCTTTTCTCAGTGTTTTGTGAGTCAGCTCGTGTGCTGTTCATCTGAGAATCAAAGTTTTTATCTGTACTAAAACATAATGGCCTCATTTAGAATTCATTATGGAATAAAACTCACCACAGGTTACAACAATTTTCAACGGCTGCAGTGGCAGAAAGAATGGACAAAAGAACATAAAATATGGGAAACGTTTGGTTTGTGATGATCAAGACAAACAACAATTTAAACAAAGTATTTTCTAGGCAACATTTGATATTATGGGATGACCTATAAATAAGCATGACACTTAAGAAAATGTCTACGGAGCCCCTACTAAAAGGACACCAGCAAAAAATAATAATCTTTAAGTTTCTCATGAGCATGTAAATATTACACGCTCATGACAAAGTACACTATATCTGGTGTGCACAGGTGTCGGCCTCCTATGTTTCTATGTGGAAGTGACAGCATGCAATAAATTAACAGTTGGATCATTGACCTTCTCATCTTTTAGTTGGTTGATGATACTATCAGGAATATTTTGCATTTTCAGGATGAATACATCCACCTGCTGCCACTCTCTCCAGTAGGATCTACTTAATGGTCTTTTGCTAGATCTGGAACATGAAGCTACCTGACAGTTTCTCATGCTCACTTTCTCATGAGCAAGAAATATTTTCTTGCGAGCACAGGAAAATTTCATGTGTGCATGAGAATGTTTCCCGTCACACCAGACAGTTTTCCGTCACACCAGACAGTTTTCCGTGTGCACCAGAAACGTAGATTTTGATTGGCCGTGTCCCTGTAGGGCCTCCTTATATTTCACATGTCTGGGCATTTTAAATTTGCAGCATGTCATGTAACGCCCTTTACTCTCCTGACACATTTCTGGAATATTGGATGACAAATGGACAGTAGAAAGTCAGGTGACCTTTGCCGTCATGGTAGCAATAATAAACATATGATTAACGTGAAATGGTTGCAGTGAGATTAGTATTTGAAAAGGTTAGGGTTAAAATTATATATCAGTGTTGTAAGTTAAGTTACACACATGAATAAAGTTCTAGTTAAAGTAGCTCAATAAGTTTTACATGATAGATGAAGAGCAGTCTGCTGAGTGACAGTCCTGTTTGACCCATCCTCACCCCTCCTTCCTACATGGTAATTATACTGCATTACCAGATACTTTTCTCTGACATTTACAATTAAAATGACATGATATCATTGCACAATATAAACCAGTAGGGACTAAATGGCACGAAATGACACTTTTAAAGCAAATGTATTGTGACAACATTCACAATGACTAAAGGCGTTGGGGTGCCATTCATACACCTTTTAGTGAGACCAGGCTGCTGTAGAATGTGAATTTGGGTGGATTTATGGCCAATTGACATATATTTCTGTAGCAAGTGCAGTTTAATGGCAAAACCCAACAACTGTCTGTTGCTCTGGAGGTGTGAAATGACTTGAAATAAATCCAGTTCCATTTTTCTCAGGACGCTGTGCTTGCTCATTAGATTTTTGGAAAATCATTCAATCCTGAAAAGAAGAAATAAAGGCTGTATGCCATGTTTTAATTAAAAATGCATTACTCCAACACAAATAATGGCATTGAAAATACCCCATACCTCTGTCAATTATATTCTAGTTATCCTTTTTGAATGTGCTCAGTTTAAAAAAATTTTTTTTTAAACTTAAAGCTTTTCTAGGTTTACCTCATTCAGAAAAGTTAAAGTTTCAAATCAGGTCCATTTGCTGTGTCTGGAGTTTTAATATGCTAATTGAATCTATTAAGACAAAAAAAAGAATCATTAACCAAAACCCTTCTGCAGTTTAAAGCAGTTGTTCCTCTGAATAAGTAATCTTCTGTTCAAAGAATACACCAGTCTTTTGGGAGATGAGCTTGTGTGGTTTTACAGACTTAGATAAGAAAATCAATCGATTATATCTTCATAAGGTCAGTACACAGAGAGGTTTAGCACAAACACAGCAAGGAGGGAGGAATGCTAGAAGACTCTCAAGGTGATAGTGACGTGTGCCAAGACATGCAGCAATGCAGCAGCGAGCCTGTCAGCGTGAATGTGAGCAATGCTGTATTCATTTGTTTTATGAGGAAACAAATGCATTTAACAAATTGGTAAGAGCTGGAGGATACATGCAATGCATTTTATTTAAACTCAACTTTTTACAAGAAAACTCCACAGGACACCTTTAAGCCTACATAAATTACACCGTAATAAATAATAAATTCTTTAATATGTGGAGTCCCTGACTGGATCATGTAAGAGTAAACTTTAACCAGTTTAAAATGTATTCTTTTAAATACCCCTAAATACACAGCCAGTGATGGTCAGGTCATGATAACACTGTGATTAATTCCCTCAATGCTGGCTGGCTGTAGCATATTAGCTTGCTTGTAACAGTGCCAGCTTGGAGGAGCCCTGCAGGAATGTTCCCAGGATTAAAGGTGATTTTGGTGGAGCAGCATCATTTGATGCACGCTGGTCCAAAAAATACTTTTTTCCACACCAGGGTTTCCACCAATATACTGTAAGGACGGCAGCCTGCTGGGCCTGAGTTGACCCCTGAGTTGATGGCAGCAGGAATTTCTGCAAAATCTTTTCTAGATGTTAACGTGATATCGGCAGAATGGAAAAGGCGAAACTCATTTGTGTGGGCAGTGCAGCACCTGGACAGTTCAGTGCTCGGCTCTGTGTGCAGCCTCAGTGCACAGTCTGAGAGCCTCAGGCCAGAACCTGCTGACTGCTCCCATCTCATGGTTAAAGACTAAAGGGGGGCGAGTGTTTGCTGCCAGGGCTCCTCGGTGGTGGAACGACCTCCCTGGGGAACTCTGGCTTGCTAGATGTATTTATATCAAAAGGCTTTCTTATAACTTTTCTTTTTATGTTTTTAGGGTCTATTTTTATTCTTAACTAATTTTAAACCGCATGTTGTTTTTACATTTCATCATTGTGTTTTATCATACATGGTTTTAAGTTTTATTCCTTATTCCAGCCTGTTTTATTCATACTTTACTGTATATTTTATCTGTACGTGTTTGTTTTAAAGCTATCTACAGCATTTGTTTTATATAAATATATAAATATATATATATTATTACAGTGCACACACGCTGGTGTTATCTTTAAATTCATCTTCAATAAAGGCAAGTGTTTGTAAGCATGCTTTGATTTAATGTCTCAATTACGTTTGAGAGACAAACTAGAAGTGAACTTTCTATGTCATCACCGAAGACGAACTCCAGCAATAACAGACGAGTCTGGCTGACCAACAAACACTGCAGCATTAAACTACAGGAAAAAGCACACTTCATTCAACTCCTGGAGACATCTAGTAAATAACACCTTTCTGGGGCCTAGTGAACAACTTTCATCCACATGATGAGGTGTTATCCTAATATCTTCATACCCGTCTCTCTATAAGACAGAGATGAGACATGATCTTGTATAATCCCTTGTAAGACATGTTGTTTCCCCCGAAATGTCAAAATATTGCTTGAAGATTTTACTCGTCTCTGTCTCATTATGCAGATTAATTTCAGAAAATCAAATCCGCTGCGTATACAAGAAATCAGTTTTCTATTGTCTTCTGTTTCTCCTCTTGAGTCATCAACACACATCACAGAGAAAAAACAGCATTATTGGCTACTTTTCATCACCCATCATTATCGGTGGTGTTTTGTCCTTTGTTTTGCTCTGATTTGTTGATATGTAAATCAACCCCACTCCCAATAACACCTCAAACCCACTTCCTCCCAGGGCCACAGAGCAGTGAACGCAAATGTCAGCTAGATTACCAACCTCCCTGGCATCAGCCCTCTGCACTTTGACAACCCTCTGATTATTAGACATCTTGCTGCCATGAGAGCGACAGAAGTTGTCTGTGCTTCAAAGCCTTTCTGCTACTTTCACCAAATGTGAGACTGTGGGCCTTTTGTACTCCTACAATGCAATACAGCTTGTCAGCCAATGATGGGACATTGAGACTATCAATCACTTTCCATTACCTGTCTCCTAACTGAGTCCCATTGTCTGTGTGATAGGGTGTAATCAAAAAGACACGGTTGTTAGGGAAATCTTTGAATTAATGCATTGCAGCTTGCAAGAGAATTGACTGAAACGCTGTGGAGCAGGTGAACAGTTTTAGGCCCCATTTACACATCAACGTTTCTGCTGAAAACAGAAAAGTTTTTCCTTTGAGTTTTCAAAAAGTACTGCGTTCACACGGCATATTCTCAAAACTATCCCCGTCCACATGAATCTGCAAAAACAACTGGAAACGCTGTAGTGCACATGCCAGGGCAGTAGTTGGTATAGGCATGCATGAAGCGGGGCTGTTTCTTCATTGTTTTCAGAGGAGTTGCGTTTTGCCCTTTCACACTTCAGTGGTACGGTGGTGTTTTCAAAAGATTACACTCTGGAACCCGTTTTCAATAGTTTGTGTTTTCAGGGCTCCAAAACGCCTTTGTCATGTAAACAGACGACCAAAAAGCATCAAAACTTTACCGTGTAAACAAGCCCTTAATGTCTTGGGGATCAACATCTCAGAGAAACTGTCATGGACATCACACATCTCCACCCTGGTCAAAAAGGCTTAAAAATATTTGCACATCCTCAGGAAATGTAAGAAGACTTCTTAATCTTAACAGAGGAGCAATAAAAACATCTTGGCTGGAAACATAGGAAACTGTTTTGTGCACAGTCAAGGACAGGAAGGTTCTGCAGTGGGTGATTAAAGCTACTCATCTACAGAGCATCTGTGACATCGGTGAGGTGAAGCACCTGCAGAGCATTGTCAGCTGTGACCTGAGCAGCACACGTTCGGGATTTCTCTCTTTCAAAAACTGTGGTCTTTGTCTGATTGCTACTTTTGACAAGCAACAAACTACACCTGCAGGATTTTCTGCCTCTTCTAACAATCTCCACAAACACAAACACACTGACACATAACATGACCTGTTGTCTGTGCCAGTTAATAACTTCACTCAGTATTTTCTGAGGCCTGAACACTTAGTTTGATGTGATGAAGAAAGCAGCAAATTTTTGAACACAATGGACTTTGCTGTGTATCACAACCTGACTGTCTGAAGCACTGGAGGTTTCATTTGTTTGGGTTTGTTTGATATGAAAAAATGACTGTGATGATTGGAGGAGCACAGAAACACATCTTATATATTATATATATTATTGTATATTAATGCCCATTTTGACCCCCTGGGCTTCCATAGAAAACATAGTTGGTGTTTTTACACGTCATAGGCTGCAGGTGTGATACCTATTGGCCTCCAAATACGTTGTACATTCACCAAAAAACGCTCAGAGACACTTCAGATGTTACTTCTCAGGATTAGAAAGGAAATAAATCATAGTCTGAAATATGCCCTGCAGATGAGCATAATTACACACAAGAATAACAACCAGAGTGGAATCAAGACAACTAAATAATGGAAAGCTGATTATATTGTAATCTCTGAGGAAACTAGAAGTTAAAGGATTCTCTGTCTCTTTTTTTTTTTTAAACAGATGGCATACTAAATCTGCTTTCAAACAGCTTTCGTTAACTGAGCAGGCATTTTATTTTTTGTGGCCAAGTCATTGAGATTAATTTGTTATTTGACAATAACATTATGAATATGAATCCACTAAAAGTAGAGATTTATTGGTATTTATGTGATTCTCTGACAGGACGGGGCTACAGTGTGGGTGTTGTTCACATGCAGCAACTGCTGTTGGGGATTTGAAATGAACAGCAAACAAATAAATGCCCAATTAATAATTAGATATATTCAGCTTCTCCATTCTTCACCATAATCAGAAGACTCTTGCAGAGAAATGTATGCATTATTTAATGTCAATAACATTTACTCCACATTTATTCCACACCTTCTATATGTTGCAAGTTATTCCTTTTGAGAGCAGTCAGTGGATTGAATCTTTGCTTTACTTTCTCCTCCATCTTCCCTCAATCTACCACATCAGAAATTCTCAACAACTTTTAATTAAGGAAGCTCAGATACATTCACTTAAAATTCATTTAAGGAAATTCTGGAAATTAAAAATGAATTTGTTTAATATAATATATATGTATTATGTTCAAGCTAATTCGCCTTTGCCCTTTGCCACAGAGACTATAGTGTGTTCCTTTTGATGTATTAGCTCTGACACTAGGGTCATATTTTCATTAATTAAACATGTCTTTGTAATAATTTCACACTGATAGAGACCCATTTCACCACAGACTTTGGACACACAAGATATGCCTTTGCCACATAACTTAATTAGAAAATGATAAATGCCCGAGCAGTGTGTCCATAAATTCTCTAAAGGTCAGGATCACCACTGGCTTTACTCATTTTAATTCATCATGCATTTGCAAAGTTGTTGAGAATGTGGAGATGTTGCCTCCAACTCTTACCTTTGTGTGTCTTTTCAGGTCCATTGCATCTTAAACATAAAGGAAGGAGGAAACATAAAGGAAGCCCTGAATGTTAGTTTGTGTGTGTGCATGTTTTGTTAAGCATAAGGAGGCCCTGTAGCATCTTGTAAAGCTATTTACTGCTGTTTGGACTATCAGTGTGAAAGAGTGCCCTCAGGTCACCACTCATTCCAGACTACAAGAGCTTTATGTGGCTGATACAAGACCATCCATTTTTCTTGCAATAGCATTCCCACAGACAAACAAATTTGTGCAAATTAGTTTTACATACTTTATAAAGTGTTGGCATTTTTTCTTTTTCAATTTTCCCCACCAATTTCCTACAGATAGAAAAACCTCACAAGAAAAAAACTGGCACAAACTGGTCTGACTTGTGATGAGTGACTGGATTTGTCATCCAAAGCTAGAGGGCTGCTACCTGATACTTAGAGAAAAACAATTTAAAGCTTTAGTCTGCTGCAGTACTAATAATTTAAAGCTCTACTAAACTGTAACAGGAGTTAATTTGACTTGCTGTGAGTTATATACTGTGCAGTCTAGCATATTTTAAAGGACAGATTACAGTCAAGTTCTTAATGACTGTAATTAAGCATTTGGACTTTTAAAATCTGTGACCTATTATTTTTTCTCCTTCCCTCATTTTTGTCCTTTCTTTACCAGAAACAAAATGCAATATTTTTTGTACATCCGTCCAGTCTGGTCCTATACATTTAAGCTGTCTTTAAAGTGTTTATTCGTTTACAGTATGCCCCCCATGACTGGACAGCTCAGTGTCCAGTCTTGCAGATGGCTATGATTTTATGTGTGATGGTTTTGATGCCTTGTCATCCTACACTCTAAAAACGGATTTAAATACAATCAAAACATACTGTAGTTCTTTGGATTTAACTGATCCTTTTAAATTGAATGTCAGTTCTCATTAGTGTCGCCCTTGAGCCATTAAGTCCCAAACTTTGAAAATTCATAAAAAAAATCATCTGCACCCACTTTGCAGCCATAATAGAGTCAGGTTTGCTTTCTCTTTTAGGAGTTTTATCAGAAAATTGACCCCACTCTCATCACTGTAAGCTGTATATGGAGCTGCAGGCTGCACCTGGTTAGCTCAAGACTGGAAACAAGAAGCAATAGCTAGCCTGATTCTGTCCAAAAGTTACCGAATCCTAGTTCCAGCAGTGAGATTTCCAGTGAGATATGATGCGTTAATCATTTGGATTTGTAAACGGATGGATTTTCACAGACATGCCACACAGTAAATGCAGTCAATAAGTTGCTAAGTAGCTACAGATAACGTCTGCACAGTTAGTGTATTGGTTGTCTGGGGCAGATTAATGCACACTACAAAAATAATAAATAAATAAATTTGCGTTATGCCTTTTAAATGATTTTTATTGAAGTCTGGTAAGTTGGAATGGAGCTTTTTCACATTGCTCTAATGAAGTCATTCCTTGTTTGCATTTGGAAATCATGTGTTGCTTATAAAATTACACAAGATGTCCCTTGCACATCAAAATACAATAGAGTACTTTAAATGCATACTGACTCATTTCAAATGTGTGTCTGAGTAAAATATATGTATTTAAATATAGAAAATATCTTCTGTTTTGTTGTTTCAGTTAGCTCTGGTCATCTTTTAAACAATGACACCACTTCAGTTCATGAAACTTGTGTGTGACATTTACAAAGAAGTGTGAAATGTGTAGGTATTCTGAGATGGAGTCGGTGCTTTATGCACAACAGAGCAGTGACTCTAACCCATCCATCACTGTAAGGGATTGTTGTGTGCATTGACATTTTATATGCTGTGAGGGGAGTGGAGTGGGCTGCTGCTGCCTGTGATTCATTTGTTGTTGTTTTTCATTGGGATCCTGCAGAGGAGTCGAGGAGCCGGCGCTTTGTTTGAATGTCAGCAGATGAGATAGAAAGAGACTGCTGTGCCCACTGAGCTATTTACAGTATGCCCCCATGATTATGATGGATTGTCACTGTAAGTGCACTTTTATGAACATTAAGAGCACCTTTTATTCTAAGTACATGCTCTGGAAGTTGGGCTGTCATGAAGAATATTTAAATTCTCAGATTTCTTTAGTCTTTTCCATGTGGAGGAGATGGATAAGAAGAATTTACTACTTTTAAAGTGTGTCCACAGCTCAGGCAATAATCCTCAGAAATTCACAATTTCACTTTCCAGCCACTTAAAAAACATATAAACTTATAACAAAGAAAAAAAATCAATCATTCATCTCAGCCGGCACTCGATACAAAACCAGTTCGTCACTGAGCAACAGGTGAGTCTCTCTAAATGAAGTGTGAACAGGCAGTGCTCATATAATTTACTGTTAAATAGACAGAACAACAAAATATCTTATATTTCATTGTTTATATCCACGGCTTTAAATGGACATGTAAACAGCATTTTAGCATCGTTAAAGACGCAGAAAGATCCCCCATTGGAGTCCAGACCCTGGTGGTGGTGGTGGCTGATGAATCTCCAAAGACTGGGCAGTGAGGTGGAGGGTGTGCATGAAAGCGGCATGAAAGAACTAGAGGTGCAGGGAGAATCATAATTAGAAGCACTCTGCTACCTCCATGGTTCTCTCAGCGACTGAACCAATGATGTTTCCACAATCGAGTTTATTTATTCACACACAATACAGCTCTTATTTTATACACTCACAATATTACAGCTTTTCATCTATCCACGCTTTTGACAATGTGTGTCTCAGACAATCTTCGGTCCCAGTATGAAGCAGGCTCTCCTCAGGTCCAGCATGAAGATAAGAGAAAGAGAGCAATCAAAGGATACAATTAAAGACAAACCCGTTGCCTCACAATAACATCATGTCATTATTGTATAAATCTACTTAGGCCACAATAATCATGTATGATCAAAAAAAAAAGAAAAAGAAAAGAAATATAATAATGATGCATTATTATAGATGGACAAGCATATATTTCACTTTACTTACAATAACTTCTATTACATGGACTATAATGAACTATGAGTCCTTCCTACAGTTGATTGTTGAGGTGTATTGAAGTGAGTATATACATATGGTCATGATGTATAAGCCCATTAGTCAACCTCTAGTTTCTAGTAATGTATAAAATGTTTTATGACTGTTGATACAATGCATCAGTAAGCATGTGTGTAAATGAGTGTAGTCATAAAGTATTATAAATAACACACTATGAAAGTGATACCTTTGTGTTTGCACATTTTCAAATGTCTTTGCAATCTAAACACAGATTTATTTTCTTTCTATCTTTTGCATATTTGCAATCTGACTACACAGACATGGATTGAGTCACAGGTACACAACTCTCCACTCACGTTTGTCACCCACAGATAACTCTCATGAACGCTTAGCACACCTGGACTCGACACTTATGCAAACTAAAACAGGTCACCTGTGGTGACCAAGCACCTATGAAGAGGTTAACTGCTCTAAGCACCATTTTAGTGAGATTAGCAGAATTAGTACGACTACCTATAATATGTAAGGTTGTCTGTCAAAACATGCTGCAATAGAAAGCTGGGTTTCCTTTGTGGAAATTGTGAGACAGACATCATAAGTCTAAAGACTCTTTTTAATGCAGCAGGATTGTGCAACCTGGTCTGTCTTTTTGTAGTGTTATACTATGTAGACCTGCTTGCTGTGTGGCTGCCTTGGTTTCCAATCCACTCCATATGGGCACTTAGATTATTACCTTGAATATAGAAATATGAGGTATGAGAGATGTATGATGTGATGTTATTCAATTCATGATTTTTAACGTATTTTCTTTCCATTGAGAGTGAAATGTGTGTGTGCATCTACATGGATGTTAAGTTATTCATATAACATTTAATTGAACCTTTTATTTGCGTACATATTCTTATATTTTTAATGAAAAGGGTCGTTGGGCTCAATCCTAAATGTGCAAACACATCATCAAACACAAAGCGGTAGGTCTTGGGTGTATACACTGTGTTGGTATAACTAAGCATATGTGCAATTTTCATCCATGCAGCTGAAGCAACAAACTGCTGGGTGAAGTTAAATAGGTTATAGATTGGAGGGTTTTTGTGATGAATCCATTAACTCTCAGGCAGCCATATCAGTGGTCTCATCGTTCTACATCTGCTGTGACAATTAGAGTGACGCATGAGGACAATGAAGAGACGGCCTCATCAGGCAATCATATGGTTGTCTGGGTGATGCAGAGAGGCGGGATGTGAAGACACAACAGCACAAGTCTGCAGGCAGAGGCAGATATTTAATTAATGCAATGATGATAGAAATGAACAGTGGTTTGGAAAGGCACTTTAGAATCACTTTCAACTGTATTCCACGCCATAAATTATTACATCATAACTTCAAAGGTGACACAACATTGTTTGCTTTGTTGGAAAAGAGGATGGAACTCATATTACAGGGCTCTGGTCATCCTGTCTCCTGTTTGAATGGGCAGAACATCAAGTCATGTTTGACTCGTGATGTGTGTCAAGGTGCAGTAGCATGGTTTAAGCAGGTTAAATGTCACGGATGGCAGTACAATAGACTTGGACCAATCAGAGGCTGAAGATTTGCCACCTTCTCAAAGCAGCTTATGTTTTCACCTGCACTTGTTTGTTCATCGGCTCTTTAGTCTGTTTTTAGCAGGATTACTAAAAACTTCTGGAAGGATTTCCACAAAACTTTGTAGGAAGCTGGAGCATGGGCCAGGCCAGATCCAATTAAATTTCAGTGCAGATCCAGAGAAAGAGGTGGATCCAGGATATTTTTGTAACTTCCTTTGGTATTTAATTTTTTAACATTTTCCCTTATTTCTCAGGAAATAATTGTAAAATAAATTGTAACATTAAAAATCACATGTTTATGGTGTTTCCCAATGAGTGTGACAGTGTGGTGCAGATCCAGATTATAATCCAGATCTACTGGATTTAGATAATGTATTTGTAGAGGGTGATCTTTATTTAGCCACTGTATGGTAACACAAAGGACAAGACATACCACCAATGGGAAGCTGAAGCTGCAAGTTTAAGCCCCATTTACACGGTCAAGTTGGGAATGGTGCCCCTTTATTCCGACCTGACGTTCTGTATAAACGCAATGATGGTGTAATGGGGCTCTGTTTTGTTCCACCTCGGCAAGGTGAAAAGGCAGGGTGACGCTTTGACAAGGATTATGCATGCGACCTAAACCGGAAGAAAGCAGTTTATAGCAATTAGAGGCTAACTCAAAGAAGAAGAAAAACAAGAGAAAATGTCTTCAAATTGGAGAGACAACACAACGTTGAGGCACTCCTTATCATCAGATTAGAGGACGAGATCGACGGTTATGTAACAGGAGGGAACCACAACAGAGGTGGTACTAAAAAAGTAGTACCAGCTACTTTTTACCTAATGGAAAAGCAAATAAGTCGAGTCGAGTGGAGCTGATATTACGCAGTGGAAATGAGGCTTATGTGTCTTATTTCCCTCACAAGGCGACAGAGGTTTAATGAATTGAGGGAGAAACTTTTCATACAATATAGATGAGCTGTTGATTTACCAGCTTCATGCTTCAATCATGTTATCATATGAAGGTCACAAAAAATAATGATACAGTCAGAGCATTGCATGTGTTGGTCATTGGGCATCCCATAGAGCCCATAAAGTTCTATCTGGATTACATTCCTGCCGGTATGATTATCCACTCATTAACATATAAATGCTATCTACACAATGCAAAACCTTACTTTTAACTGTATATACCGACAGGGTGTCCATATACTGATGACCTGACGGTCTTCTTCAGCTCATCGTGAATATAAGCGACTAACTTTGTGCTGATTTTTCTTCTTTTTCAACGCTCTGGGGATGAATCAGTGCCATTTCTCTGGCTGCTTGTTTCCACTGCCTCTATTGTTACTGGGGCCATTTTCTTGGCCTTTTGGAGCCAAAGAACATAAAAACCATTATCAGAGGAGCAATTGGAGGTAGCTTGCTGCTGTCCAACAAACAATGGCCCTGTGGAATTACCTGCCATGACTCATACATGTCAGCGAGCTGCTATCATTCAACTGCAGTCAGGGAGCTCTCAAGTTTTTGTTGTGTTCATTTGGCCTGAGTTACTGGGGAGAACCTGACTATTAATTAAAACTGCTCTTTACTGTAATTTGTGATCATTCCTCCTATAATTTGTGCAGTGTGCAGGATTGCACAGTGGGGAGGTCCATGAACAGTAACAATAATCGTATGTATGTACATTTCTTTGGCCCAACCTTGAATACTTTGATTTAATAACACAGATTTATAAAACAAATTAAAGTTTAATTGAGATCCAAATGTTTAGCTGAACAATACACAGTTTGCATCAGTATGCAGTCTCAGATCTGACATGCTTGTTACTCCTTTCTGCCTTTGGGGAGTTTTTTTCCCTACAGACTTTATGCTCAGCTTTTAAAAGAAAAAAAAAGTACAGAGAGGCAAACTCTGACTCACATCACTATCATAAACCATATGCATGTCATCTGTGGACATTACTTTTAATCTGAGGCCCAGCTGCCAGGTTGTTTGAGGCTATTGCCTACTCAGCCAGCCCCGCTCGATGGCTTGTTTTATGATGCTAACGCTCAAGGTTATGCTGAACCTGAAATTATCATTGTATCAGTTCTGTTGACATTTCAAGTACTATCAAGCTGAATCATGGCCTGAAGCATCGTGTAAAAAAATGACCCTCAAGTGGAAATAAACTGGAACAAAAACTTCAGTGTAGATCACTCTAGACATCCATTCTCATATGTGATGGTGAACGCCATGAGATGTATCCTTTAATGAAACACATTCTGTAGAGTTTTAATTCAGGTCCTCACTGTTGTTTTACAGCTATTTCACTTTCTTGATAACAGTTTTCCTCTTGCAGTATTTGGGTTTGAATTGCCTTGAAGATAATCTGCAGTATTAAACTGTCTTCAATATGTATGACATTTCTTTGTTCAGTAACCCTCCAGACAGAAACCATGGAGATGAGGTATCTGCTGCCCTCAGTTAGCAGGTCAGGAATGCTTTCAATGATCTTTTCTTCATTCCTACAGTTTTAAGATCCACAAACTGCAGAAAATGAAAATCACTCATAGACTTGAGAAGAAGTGTTCTGTCACTCTAAACTTTACTGTGTTGTTATCTGGTGATGGAGAATATTGAACTCAGTCGGTAGAGGGTGAGCCCCATGTATAGAGGCTACAGTCCTCTAGCGGCCGGCACATGTCTTCCCCCCTGCTCTCTCCTGCATTTCCTCTCTCCTCTTTGGGTGTCTATTCCCCAGTGAAGGCAAAAATGCTAGAAAAATAACTTGAATGATTTTGATCTGGTAATGTGAGGGCTTTACAGGTCAGTCCTGAAACTCTAGAACTGCTTTGAAGACTAAACTGGCCTCCCCTGACCATTCAAACATCTTTGATATTCAGGAGTTAAAATGTGGATGATTCCCTCAGTGCATTCTGAGAGGGACCACAGTAGCGAAGAAGAGAGAGACAAGCCTACAAAGACCCAGCATGTCCCGGGGGAAGCTGACTGTACTGCCAAGCAATGGGAACCATTCTAGCCCTCTAGGTTAGCTAGCATACAACTGCAGACAGATATTAAAACCGATGATTCCTGCCGTTGGTGTCAAAATAGTAAAATTTTGAACCAATAAGCTGAACTTCCATCTTCAGGTGGGCTGAGCTTTCAATCAGATGTTTTGATGTCTTTGGATGGAAAGCGTGGAGCAAATCCTGTGGAGCTTTTAATTCTTGTAAAATCACCTGTGATATGTTGCTGCATTCAAAAACGTTGATATTTGTCCATCTTAGTGTGCTGTGGACAGGAGGGTCACAATAAGTGTGTGATGTTGTCATTTTGAGTTTTGAGTGTGCACAGCTCCCTTGAAAAGAATGAGTTTAATAAGTCAGCATCTGAATGGTCGATTCAGCACTCACACATTGGTCTTAATGTTTTCCTGTAGCGACGGTTGCTTCTTGTTACAACTTGCAATGCAATTCATTATGTGCAGGAACCAACCCAATCCTTGTTTTGATTCTGTCATGAATAAACGTTTAAATAAATTTGAGAAAAAGTTGATCGTCTCAGTCAAAATCTAACTTTAACCAACTACCAGAAGAAAAACGATGGAGGGAAACACATTTGGGAAATTTACTATGTAGTCTTGTGCCATTATAGTGGTGTGGGACGGCAGTAATAACCATCAATACAGGGCTAAGTACAGTATTTATTCAGTACTAGAGGGAGTTTCAAACTATTTTGCATTCTAACTTCAAATAATTACTTCATCCTGTCTATTAAACATGGGATATAAGAAATGAAGTCAGGGAACAAGAAACCCTGTGAAGGAATGTGTATAGTATCGGAGCTGTAATTCCTCCCACTATAGCCAAAGGGTGTAGAAATGTTAACTTAGTGCTGGGGTTGACTGGCTCCGAGAGAAACGTGTTTCTTTGAGTATTTCTTGCAGCAGCTGGAGCTGAATCTGTGTGTGTGCTGTGACAGAAAAGTGGTGAGAGAAAGGTCGCTGTTCTTCCTTTTTGCTGAGAAATTTGACTTCCCAGCCAGGCCAGTGTTCACTCCCAAGTGCTGCAACCTTGGCTTGAATGGGAAGCCTCAGCAGTCACTCAGTACAAGGTGCAGACCTGACAAGCCTGCGTTGATAGATAAGGCAGAGCAGCTTTGGTCAACAACAGAGGTGGACAATACAAATGCTAATTTCCAAATGTAGGGTTGTTCCAAGATGTTCACTACTGAGATTTGATTGAATTCTGCCTCAAGAGCTGACCTGCCCAGATCCCCACAGTTTATCTGTGAGAGCCTCGCTGATGGCTATAATAGGAAATGCTAATCACTGTGCCCTCTTTCAGCACAGGGTTTTCAAGTGCACAGATGTCCCTCTGGGTCCATTTGGGGGAACCGGTTGCTCCTAAGGGCCGTTACTGGCCGTCCTCTCTCTGTTCTTGATGCGTCTTATGTGTCTGTTAATGAGAAATGTCATTCTTTAAACGGTGTTCCAACCTTCCCTTTCTCTCTCTCTGACATTTCAAACATATTGAAGATCACTTCAAGGTTTATCTTAATCAGTTACGAGAATGTTTCTGTGGTTGTCCAAAGAGCCGCTCCTAAAGGAAAGCGTTCATCCCATTGAAAAAAAACGGAATGCCCGTCTAACTTGTATCTGCAGTCAGCCTGTAGAGCCAGAATGCTATTTTTCTTGTCTACTTGAGTGAGGACAACATGTCATGTGCACAGAACTGGAAATTGTCAGCCAGGTGGTTTGGGATTGGGAGTGATGTACGTATGAAGAAGACATGGGTTCTTTGCTTCTTCTTTCTCTCTCTACATAAAGGTCCCTCTGTTACTCTTTGAGAGAGAGGTAATCTCTCTGAAACCTCCTGATGGGTGTGTGATTTTGCTGCTGTCACATTATATGCTCAACACAGTGCACTTTAAAAAAAAATCTAATACAATCTTATACATGTATTTTATCAAAAGATTATATGTTTCCATCCAGCAGGGGATTAGAATGAAACCAGCCGCACCGGCCACAACATTTTTATTGTGATTGGCTACAGGTGTCCATTAATTCCTGATAAATGACACTAGTAGTTCTAGTGAAACTCTTGTGAAACTCACCACAAGATGAGGATTGTAACACACAAGCTGCAACCAGCCTACACTGCCCCTCTGACTTTACTGAAACTAGTTTGTAGGCTATAGCATCCATCAATCATCTAATATCACATCCCAACTGGCTCATCAACAACCTTTTTCAGTACACATTTGTTTGTGAAAACCTTGATGAAATGGTTGGAGACCTAGATGGTGTTATTGTTAAACATGCTGTCAGATGATATTGCAGTGTTATTATTAATGACTGAGCGGAGTAGAAATATCTCCCTTTACCAAGTCATGTCTAAGTCCTGTTTACTGGAGCAGGGAACAATGTTTCTATTCCAAAGGAACCTTATGGGACGTAATAATTTGGTAATTCCAAACCAGCAGAGTCGTTTCATAATTCTAAAAAAATCTTTTTTTTAGCTCCTACTTCAGAGTAGGTATTTGTATGCTGGTTGGTTGAACACTAGGTCGATGCAGGACCGCCATCCACCATTTTTAAAGACCAGAGTGAAACATTAGCGATGCAAACAACAGCTCATAAAACAAAACACAAACAAATGTTGATCAAACTGTTGTTGTATGTCGCGCAGGAGTAACGTTGCCATTCCAACAGAAAGAGAAAAAAGGCTGTTGAAGGTATTCATTTCTCCCAGGGTGACTGTGTCAGAAGGTTGCTGGTTCGATTCCGCGCTTCCTCAGTCTACATGTCGAAGTCTCCCTCCACATGCTCCTCCCAGTGGCGTGTGAGTGATTGGGTGAGTGGTTACTGCTCCGGATGTGCAGTTTTGCATGGTAGCCTCTGCCACCACTGTATGAATGTGAGTGAAGGAGTGAATGCTGGCTTGTCTTTTAAAGTGCTTTAAGTGGTCAGTCAGATTAGACCACTATATGAGTACAGTCCATTTACCCAGTGGGCAGTCCTTCTCAGAGTGGCCCTGCAACTGTTTGGTACGAAAGCACCTATTGTTCCAAGATTTACCAAGGGAACGCAGTCACAGCTTGTGTAAAACTTTTACATTAAGAATGAATGGGTTGCCTCCCTGGCGTAGGGTTTTATCCCTTACTCATACCATTATGTATAATATTTTAGGCCTTTTTTAAATGTTTTTATTTATTCCTACAGCTGATCACATGCCTTGTTGTTAAAATACTAACACGACATCACATAACTTTTCTTTTCAGCTGCTCATTAGAATAATGGTAATGACTTGTATTGATTTCCACACAGCAGTACATTTTCTATGCGCTGCCTCAGGCTGTGAAATGTCTGCTGGCTCGACTTTTTGCATCAATAATAAACTCATGCTCTCATTAGTTGAAACACTTGCAGAGCGATTATTGTTTGAATTGGCAGAGTAGAATATGAGCATAAATATATGTTTTGGGTTTAAACAAATTTTGATGAAATCACAAGTCATTTGGTTCATAATTTGGTTGCCTATTTGGAGCTGTAATGCAAGAGGCTCTTGTTTTTATTAGTAAGTCTTCATTCTTTGTCTGAAGGACTTTCTGCATGGTGTGTCTTCAGAAGACTAAACATTTCCTGTCAATCAATCAATGTCAGCACTGCAGCAACTTTTCCTTTGGATTTTCTTTTTGATGAAAGAGAGTTTCTGTCGGTGGCACCGAAGGTGAAGGAATGGTGAGGAAGAGTATATGGGATCAGAGTCCAGCTGCTGTTATTCATGTTTTTACATGAACAGTGTGTCCATTTGCAATGTGGAGGATTCTTGTAGTGACGAACAAGCAGGGAATTATCCTCTAACTCTGCATTTCCCTTAGCTACAAGCTACTTTTAATGTCTTTTAACTCACTATTTAGATATTGTGGCCCACATTTTTGCTGTTTTTTGACAAAATCGAGCCATAATGTATGAATACTGGACTTGTATTTGCCAAGGATATAAGACCTCAAATAAATGCTAAAGTTGTTCCATGTCAACTGGATGTATACAAATTCCACTGTTAACTAAAATGTTAGCTACAGTACCAGTCAAATGTTTGGACACACCTTCACATTCACTTGAATGCAAAATTGTGTCCAAACTTTTGACTGGTACTGTATATCAAGTTTATATGGTGATGCCATGGCTATATTCTGTGTACTGATTGTTGTGCTGTACCCATGTGGCAAAAGAATGGGACAACAGCCTACTGAAAAGAAAAGCAAAAAGCTGCTGCCTTGCTACCAAAAGGAAAATGTCAGAGTGGCTGCAAGGGTTCTGACATTTAAAGCTGACAGACTCAATCAGAGACACTGTGGCCAACCCTGACTGACAGTCATTCAGCCACTTGTGCACATTGAGTCAGAGGCAGTGTCAATCAGTGAGGTAGTTTTTGTTGCCAACACAAATAAAAGAGCCCAGAATGGTGAGCAGAAGAATGAAACTAGTGCCAAATGCAACCTGTCATCTGATGTATTCCTAATGTATTTTCAAATCATATATAAAGACAGTTAAACACATTGACATGTGATTGGTGCCATGTGTTTGTGTGTGTTTGTAAACAGGATAACTCAAACAATTTAGGACAGATTTCAATGCAATTTTGTGTAAAGGTGGGATCTTGAGGCTTATTCTAAAGATGGTATAGATCCAGGATTTAATGAATCCTACTATGGCGACACCATGACCCGTCCTACTCTGCTTTGATTGGCTTGGTATGACGATGACTCATGCAGTCAGAGTTCTTTCAGCGAGTTTGCTTGGCGGAGGTATATCTGAGTGCCCTCTGGTTTAGACTGAAGGCAGACTGCTTACCTGATATTTCTTTGCACACAAAGGCAGAACATACATTTCAGTTTGCCAATTCAAGTCACCTCTGTGCTCAGCTCAACTTCTACTTATAGCAGCTGCAATGTAAATGATCAGCCTGTGTCTGCACCAGCTTTATGTGGTCCAATTGCCAGGACCTTGTGTTACTGCAGCCTGTTCAGATCATCTCTAACAGGACCATATTTTTTTGTCATCAGCTGCACACCATCATCCCTTTTGATCAGGCGCTTCGGCAGGTTGCTTCAGGAGGTTGCTGCTGTGGACAAGTGATCCTGACATGGACACAATCTATATTATTGGCAGTCAGCACAATGAGCACGATAATGATTATTGTGAATATATGATAGTATAGATTAAAACCACATATCGTGAGGAGCTTAAATATAAAAACGATGATAGAATTATTTTCTAACTATTTCACTCTTCATTTAGTGAACCTTGTAGCGGGATAAAGGTAGTGTTAAAGGATAATGTTGGTGCTTGATGATTTTAATCAGTACTTAGACAGCCTGTATTTTGGCTTTGCTCAATGGGCACCCCTGGGAGTGGTGGGTTTGAATGCAGCTTTTCCCTGAATGGATAATTATCTCCTCTGCTTGTTATGCTTCAGTCACACGGCCAGCTGAAATGGAACGTAGAGCAAACATTTAGTTTCACAAAGTAAACATCGAGGCACTGGAACAATAGACAGGATAAAACGTTGTCACATGCTACTCTCCAACTTAATTGTACATCATTACATGCATGAAAATAAAACCTTTTAAATGTGTCATTTTAGCTATAGACTTCTCTAAATATTCTTTATGTTAAGTGTGCAAATGTAAGTTTATATTTTGTAAACATTTAAAAAGTCTGTAACAGTAGACATTGACCTTAAAAACATCCAATGAACAAAATGTAATAATCTTTTTCCAGCCACATCACTGCTTCTGACCACCTGCCAGCCTCTGTGAATCAGGACTCTCTCTAATCAGGAATCCCAACGTAACCCTTGGCTATAAGGGAAGTTTATTTATCACCCTGTACAACAAAATGACCACAATGCATCAACTGGGATTGAATGGATTTTTGATCAATCCCAATGAATCAGAGCTGGCTTCCTCTAAGGCTAACTTTTCTCGTTTGTATTCTGCCCAGAGAGAATCCTTTGACTCAGCAAGTAGACAGCACTATGACTTACTCAGGACTAAAAAAGGATGCAGAAAAATTATGTCAAGAAAACTGGACCAAGTAGACAGATACTACTACTAATAAAAAAAAAGTAAAAAAGGTCTTCGAGCTAAGAAAAGAAGTCCAGTTGCTTCTGATCAACCTTCAAGGATTACCATGACCTGGATGACTGAGAATCTACACAAACATACTACTAATAATGATAATAACAATGATTATAATCACAATGTGCAGCATGTATTACAACAAGAAGTGCTTTTGCGTACCACCACTGTGTACTTTGTGTCTGTGTCTAACGATGGAGAGTTTAATTAATTAATTAAGGTGTGAATTAAACGGCACAGGACATTGTAAAGTGGCCTCTGTAACTCTTCCATTGTGGTTTATGGGATGAGAGGAAGATGAAGCTGCTTTCAGTCTACACACAGAGCTGCAGTCAGCGTTGGAGTTTACAACGGGGTCTTTCCCAAATTGCATGAGATGGTGGCGTTTGGGGATTCCTTTGTGCATATTCTGTGTACCGCCCACATCATTGAAAACTGATCACATGGTCCCATACTGCAAGACATTTATTGGCTCCATTGTAAAGTTACTAAGCTTTTATTTACAGAAAGGCGTTGCAAAAAGAAAAGAACAATTAAAGAACATATGGTTAATGGACTGTACTTATATAGAACCTTTCTAGTCTGACTGACCAATCAAAGCTTTACAACACAACGCATTCACCCATTCACACCAACATTCATACAGTGGTGACATTCGTACCATGTAAGATACCACCTGCTCATTAGGAGCAGTAACACAAACACCCACACACCAATGGAACAGATACTGGGAGCAATTTGGGGTTCAGTATCTGCTCAAGGACACTTCAACATGTAGACTGCAGGGGCTGGGGATCAAACCACCGACCTTCTGATAAGTGGACGGCCAATCTACCACTGAGCCACAGCCGCCCGATAGTATGTGGTGAGAATAGCATTGTCTTTGTTGAACAGGGGAAGTTTCACAATATTAGATGGTCTGTATGGAGGCAAGAGACTGTTGAAAATATGGAGGCTGTTACCTGCCATTCAAATTCAAGTGACTACAAGTGATGACAGAGACCTAAAACATGTCTGCTTCATGCAGTGAAAAGGTGAGAACCAAGAAACATCTTCAGGTGATCCTTAGAGAACCAGACCAAAAATGTTCTGTAATAATAATAATAATAAATAATAACAATAATCTTTATTTATAGAGCACTTCTCTAAATATTGTTACAAAGTGCTTCACAATACACAATACAGTGTAAAGAAAGGTTCAATTCACAAATATATGTTCATATAAACAGTTAAAAGGGAAAAAAAAGCTCGAGTAAAACCAGGAAAGGCTTTCTGATAAAAGTTGTATGTTTTAAGAGGAGATTTAAAAAGAGATGACTCGGCAGACCTGGACTCCTCAGGCACATCGTCTGAGAGCCACAGGGCCCTGATAGTCTTCAGCCGGGCCCCTAGAACAGATAAAAGACCTCTGTCTGAGGACCTTAAGATGCATGCCGGTGTGTATGGTATTTAAATACTGGACAAATAGGTGGTAGAGAGGTCATGAAGGGCCTCAAAAGTAATCAGTAACATCTTAAAATCTATCCTAAACAACTCCTGAGAAAGTTTGTCACACTGGTACTTTGAGCTAAATGCTAATATCAACATGCTAACATGCTCACAATGCCAAACACACCGTAGGCCATTCTGATGTTTAGCAGGTGTACCATGTCTGATGTACTGCAGTCTTGGCATCAGTTCTAACACCACCTTTCCAATGAAGGTAGCTAGCACTAGCACCAACATCACGCACCAACAACACCAACATCTTGCAAAGTTGCCAGATGACATCATACGCTAATTTTTATCATTGTGTCATTTGCACAAAGCTTGCAGGTTGTGTTTGTTGCAATGACAGAGAGAGAGAAAGAAAAAGATCTACAAAGGGAGGAAGAAGATTAAACTAGCTACTTAAATAGTCACTATATCAAACTATTTACTTATTTACAAGCTATAGTATCTAGAGATGCAGACTGAAAGAGCGAGAGAGGAGCTCATACAAACTTGTATCATATTTACTGGCTCCAATACCACAGAAATTCACTACAGCTGAACTCCTCTTGCTGTGAGTGGTGTCCTTCCTATCTGCCCCACAGGCTACGCTGACTGACTGCCTGCACACAGTGCAAGAGGAGAGTATGTCTGTGTAGATTCTCACTCATCCGGGTCATGGTACTCCTAAAAGATAAACACCTTGAGACTCATTAAGGTCACATATGTGTCATTGACCCACTGCATCATGAATGAAGGTGTGAATGGTGGTGAAACTGCCTGGGGAGGGATGTCAGGACTGCATTGTGTGTGACTGATAGGTGGTGACATAGGCTACAACCCCTGTTTAGAGATGGCCATTGCAGTTTAACAACCTCCAGTCCTCTCTCAAACCATCTTTCCTCTTCTGTCGGGATGTGCACAGTGTTGGGTTCAAAGTAGTGTTCTCAAGTCCATGGCTTAACACGTCACACATTGACCCACCCTTGTCCCTTGTCCTTCTTTAAATGCAGGTGAACTGCGGAGTCATGACCTGAAGAACTGGCTCTGCTGTGATAATGACCTCACAGGAGGTTAAATACCTGGAACTTCCCATCATTCAGTTCAAACTGAGGAGGCCTCTTGGTTGAGAGGAGAAACATCTTCAAACCAAAAAATTAGCATAGCTGCTTTCCATTTAATGACCTCACAGGGGCTTAAATACTTGAAACTCTCCATCCGTCAGTTGCGTCCCATTAATATACAGACAGAGTCTTCTGTATGTTTTCTGCGTTCATTTCATATGTATTTTGGCGCGTTTTCAGAGAGCTTACGATATGGAAGAGACAGACGAAATGGTGCAATACCACCGGAAATGGTTGAGAGCAGTGTAGCTACAATTCAAGCAAGGCATGACAAATGTGTATGAACACAAAGAAGAAGAAAAACGTGAAGTGAAAAAACTCTCCGTCCTCAAGTCTCAGTGTACCTAAAGACCGACTACATCGTTACCTCTGCTTTTGCTGCTTTTGCATTTACGAGGTACACAAACACAACCTCCTCCTGCCGTCGCCATATTTGTTGTTGTTGAAACTTTCGAGTCTTCACTGCCCTCCAGTGGATGTATCGATGCCAATGTAAGACGCATGTGAGTATGTGGGCATGGACAGACACACCGTTTGAAACAGACATATCTATTTTCATTGAGTATAAAGGAGCCTTTAGATCTGTGGAACCCTCTTGCATGAGAAAAAAAAGATGTCAGTTGCTTTCTACTCAGCCTCTTAGGATTTCTAGAGGAGGCCCTGATAATGAGGAGCCATGTTCCCTCTTTGCTTACTCTAAGCAGCATATATGGGAATAAATCACAATACATGTCTCACTTTTGTCCTGATGAAAAAGTCGGAAAACTAGCCACTAGTCATTTTTTTACATAACAGGAGAATTGGATCAGAAATGTTGACCTGATGATGACCCCAGGTGAAAAGTCAGAAGACAATAATGTCTGCGTTAATTGTCAAGATAAGCTATCCAACAGATTTTGCAACATTTCAGTTCAGGTGAAGGTGGTGGACCAACAGACCAATGTTACCATCCTCTCAGTCCAGCTGCTAGAGTAGATAATAAGAATGACATTCATTTTAATCAGCTATAAGGAGCTAATATTGCAATTTGTTTTCATTCTAGACTCCAATACTTAAAGATAATTAGTTATGTAAGTACAGTGTTATTAGACAGAGAGGGACTACTTTGTTTTTCAACCCACATGTTTGTTTCAGAATAATGAAAATTTGTTGATAATCATTGTCCTCTACATTCTAGCAAATAGCCTGAATCCCATAAAGCTATCTCCTACAAACTGCTGACAAAACAAGAGAGGACTGTTCCATCAATAAAAGCAGTGATTGTATCTGCTTCCCCTTTTCCTCTTCATCATTTCTTTTCATTGTCCTCAGTCGGAACAATCTGATAAGATAAAGTCCATCTACACAAAAATGTTGACACAAATGCTATTTCCTTTATGTCACCCCAGGCCTATGGAGACAAATGATCTTTATTGCCATTATTTATTTTATTTTTTTGTGGCTTGCTGATGGCAGTGTTTTAACTCAGAGAGTTATGCAACAAAAGGTCTTAGAAAACGTGTGCTTGTGACAGAAGCAGTTTGCTTTAACCTCAACCCACAGGAGATTGCTTTGTTTTATGTGGAACAATGAGGCTGCAAACTTGTGGGAGGCCGGTTGTGATCAATAATGTGTCTGGTTGGTCTGGGGAGAGATTTGAAGGGAAAGCAGGCTCCTCTGCTGGGTGGTGTGTAATCTTCTGAGACCTAATAGCAAGGTTAGATATAAAACTGTACAACCTTTGAGTTTCCATTGCAGTGGAGGCATTGCTCAGGTTGAAAGTCTGGTTTTCAATTTTCATCTTTTTCTTCTTTGACCATTACTATGCTGCAATGCACAAACCAAAGAACATATTGACAAGTGTATTTCACAATTTGGTGTTAAAACACTTAAAAAGAGCCCTGACCTCGACCACATTCAGTATTTCAGGATGAACAGCGAGCCAGGCCTTATCATCCAACATCAGTGTATGAACTCACTGATGCGCTTTCGGCTGATTAGAAGCAAATCCCTGCTGCAAGGTAACAAAATCTTGTGACAAGTCTTCCCAGTGTGGTGTGTGGAGCACATATGTCAGTGTTAATGTGTTATGTAATGTGTGTTTCCACATATTATATGGAAATAGAGTGTATCATTCTAGATTGCGCTTTTGTGAGCAATGTAGAGCAATGTTTGCACCGGATATTGAGAAATAGGTACAATGAAAAACATTAGATTTCATTAGACTAAGCAGACAGAGTACAACAGATGTTGCTACATTCATTTGTACACACTGCTGCACAGCGGTAATATAGTGGTGGGGAGAGAGGGGGGAATAGTTTTTCCAGCAGTAGTTGCAGTGTGCACCAACAACCACCAGGTGGCACATGTGGTACTCTGAAGACTGCAGCCTTTCTGTTTCTTCTCCCTCTGTGTATGTGTCTCTGAGAGAGAGAGAGAGAGAGAGAGAGAGAGAGAGAGAGACGTGCCTATTGTCCATAATAATTACTTGTTAATCACATTTCTTGGATCAAAAGCAAAAATAAGTATCTAATGTGTAAACAGCTGGATTTCCGGATTTCCTTGTGCAGAAATACATGTTTGACCAATGAAATCTTTTGTCCCAAGTGATGTCATACCTCCAGATCATAGCCAGTTTCGCTGCCAGAATCGGAGAACGTCTTATCTTTGCTTATAATTCTGGTTTCTCAATACCCAACATCGTATGAGTGTTTATTCTAATTTCCTTTTCATGTTTCAGACACGCCTATAAACAACTGATTATAACAGAGGACCAGTGAATATATCTTAGAAGCAGGAACAATCACAGTGGGCTATATGTAGCCTACTCCTTATAAACATCGCACACTACATGCATTTCACTGACTCACAATAGAGCACCATCAGTAGGCTATTTGAAGGGGGATGAGGGGAGAGTAGTCACGGAGAGGGTGCTAAGTAATGAGCGATTAGTGAGGCCATTATTATTACTAGACCTTGTGCAACATGACAGTGTGTGTGTTTTCGTTTTGATAATAATTTGCACTATATGATATGCATAATGTAAATACAGCCTGTTGGTGCCACTGCTGTCAAAATAAAGCGTGTTTGCTTTGATTCCTGCAACTCCTGCCTGTAATCAGGTCCCTATAGGCTATATTTAATTAACTATTTTGTTATCATCATTTTAGTTTGATCTTACATTCTGTTATTTTTTTTGTTTTGATAATAATTCGCTCTATATGATATGCACAATTTATGTACAGCCAGCATTTAAAAAACATGACACTCAGAGTCAGAAAGACGCTTTACAAAGAATGTGTTTATTATAAAATATGAAGGCAGTGTCGAGTCTTTGTAGGCCTATAGGATACCAAGTCTAGTACAAACAAACTGTTGCGGTGTTTGCAGCACCTCATTGCTGCAGTGTGGTGATTAGTGACTCTTAGATTTCGGGGAAGCTCCCACTTTGTTGGGATGGAATATGAGGAATGTGGGGGGAAGGTGTGATTTACTGATTGCCACTATTGTGCTCTGCCTTGCCCCAAATCAGAAGCAATTCACACATACAGTGCTGAACAATGTTCATTGACACACAAATCAATCAAATCATGAAATTATAAACAATTAAGCAGAAGCATAAGGAAAACAGTCCTATAACGCTAAACAGTTTGCGAGTGCCTCAAACTTAACTTAACAATGCTCTACAAAACGAGGGACGATGATTGGACGACCCAACGCAGAAAGCAGGAGCTGGAGCCAATCGATGATGTGATGCCGTGACGTCATTGATGGAGCCAAGGAGGAGGGCGGTGACCGGGGGAGTGGCTGTACGACAACAATATGTCAACTTAATCATAAATTTAACGACACCTCTGGTAGTTTTACAAATTTAAAGAAAATGTTCTCACTGCTCCTGAACTTACTTTCCAAAGAGTCATGTTAGTATTGATGTTTACATGCTGATAGATGGAATGTCTTGTCTCTCTCTCTCTCTCTCTGTCTCTCTCTCTCCTTCTCTCTCTCTCTCTCTCCTGTAAAAGTCAATCTAGCTCGCCCAGCTTCAAATCTCTATTATTTATTTGAATTTAAACGAACATAAAGAACATTTTCTATGGCATATAATTACCAAGAAATTCTTGGAAATAGTGCTAGACTACGTTACACAGCCAAAACACCTGCCTGAAGGTCTGGAGCTTTACCAAACATCCTGCTGATACATGGAAAGATGAACCAACATCATGGCCAAGTGTAGAGCATGGTGATATTTACTGCTACTTGATTGAAAGTCCTGGTAATAAAGTTTTGTTACTCATATTATCTACTCTTCTGTTACTCTTGGTCCCCGACTGCATTACTGTTAGTGTAGTTTCCACCAAGCACAGACAGGCCCACAGTGGAAATAAGTATGTTATACTTTATGTGTTATCCTCGGTATATATTTATATGTATTATATATGAATTTTTAACAAATAAATTCAATCAATCAAAGACACAAGCGGCTTTCCTGCTACTGGTTTATTGGAAAGCTTCTTCTCTCCAAATTCACCGTGAAAACTGAAGGCAGTAAATAAGAAAATACAAATCATGTTGGTATAGCATAAATGCATAGCACATGTGAGCTTTTATAAGTTCTGTAGGTCAGTTTATACATTACTTTAGTGTATTTCTGGAATACAGATCTCTGGAAAACATCAGGTACCTGAATAACATTAATAAAGGCATTTTCCACCATCACAGGTTTTTTGTTCACAGCTGCCAAACATCGATTTCTGTGGTCTGGGGAACAATTTCTCTGTGGAAAAGTAAAAAACGATCCTTCCCCTCTTGTTTGAGATTGTGTGAACAACAACACACGGCTTCACAACTCTTAGGCAAACAGCTTGTGGGTGTATTACCGTAAGGAATGACTGTCTGCTGGGGCATTGGGCATTTACATTTACACACGTTCAGTCAGGATTCACAATATCTGCTACCACCTAGCGTGTACCGCTATCAAGTGCAGCAAACACAGTCCCCACATAGCCCCCCCCCCCCGCCATTGCTCCTGCGACAGCAAGGCGTGCAAATGAATGCAGTAACATCTGTAGCAGTAATTCTCTCTAAAACAGCATGACATACCCATATGGGACATTATCCCAATTTCATTTCCCAGTTTTAGTTAATTTGGGTGAGTGTTACACCTTGAAAGGAGACAATAAAATTCATAATATGCTGTATAAGGTTATTAAGCATCAAACTGGAATCTAATTTACCGCATGTTCATTTTTTGGACAGAAGAAAAGTTATAAATTTGAAGAATTTAAACAAATGTGAACACATATCCATCTGTGGCAGGATGAATGTAATTATAGTATTTTTGTATCATCTACTTTCCAAAGTGGTAGCAACAGCAGATTTTGGTAACATCCAACCCCTACAGCAGGGGTCACCAATGAGCGGCCCCCGCAAAGCCTTTTGACATAACTGGAAAAAAATCCAGATAGCAGAATAACTTTTGTCTTCAAATGAATATTGAACAGGGAAAACTCGGCCAGGTCAGTAGAGACGTCTGGGTCCTGATGGGTCCTAGTGCCGGGAGTCTGCGAGGGACAGGGAGAAATTGGTGACTACACTGTAAGGACAGTGTACTGTTAATTCAGTTTGTTTTAGTGAGTCTTTCCAGTTTGTGTTTTGTCTCTGTGTGTGAGTCGTGAACATCTGGGGTAGTGTTTAGTGAAACGACTCTACCAGGTCTCATTTTGGACCCGCTGTATTGTTCAAATGTGAACAGTTGGTTTACAATGGATTATAATGTATTTCTGTGTGCAGACCAGAGGGATGCCTGGCGTTTCTTTGAGCAGTACAGTGTTAGTTTGCATTTTACAGCCTCACTTTCTTCTCTTCACAATTCCTACAAAATTGGGCCTTATTTTGTTGCTGGTCCATGTCTGAAATGTTCGCCGCTTGCATACCTAAAGCAGTGCTGACAGTCTCTTCACCTGCTGGAATACAACTGCATATACTACCTATCCTGTGTGTGTGTGGGAATTATAATTTGCCCAGCTTGTCCAAAATGTATCCAACCGCTGAAGTAATTGAAAGCAATCATTGATTTGTCACTCTTTGTGTTTTTTTTTTAATAATTCAATGTTTGCTTTCAGAACAGCAAACAACACGTTGTGAGACTTTATCCCCTGGAGGAAAATAAAGACTTGACCTTTTAAGAGGAACTTGTGTAACCATGCAAAGGTCATCAAGTGTGGCCTCATTGGTAGAGACAAAGTACATGTCCTCTTTTCCATTGTTGATGCCTACAAAAGCAGCACTTTTTAGATGTTCCTTCATTCACAACTAATCTCTGGATTATCTTCAGTAACTGGTCATGATTTCCAGAGAGAAACACTCCTGTTGACTTTTCCAAATGTATCTTATGGGTGCTTGGAGCACCTCTAGCAAAGTGCCATCTAGTTCTATTTGAGAGAAGGCAGATATCTGTAGAGTTGTTATATCCAAAAGTGTAAAAAAAAAGAAAAAAAGAAAAGTTCCTGTAATCCAGGAAAGGAGTAGCAAGTCATATCAAACACGTCTCATTGGCCAACTAAATACGGTTGTCCTTTGAACAGATATCAGACTTGCTCATGTTGGAATCAAAGGGTGTGTTCCTTCTCACACCACTCAGCTATCGCACTATTAACCAGAGCCTGAGGGGGGGGGGGGTTGGAGAGGGACACAAACCCATTTTTGAGACCTGGGTAGCAAGATGAGAAATGTTATACACGAGAGAGAAGAGGCGAATGTATCTTTTATGGGGGATTACATACATCGACAGGAATGAGACCGATGCACCATCGAGTGGTTAATGGTGGTGAGGTGATAAAACTCGGGGTTTGTGACACTTTATAAAGAAATGATAAAATGAACAGAATTATGTTTGAAATCAAATGAGAGATGGTGAGGTTAAAGGATCGTTTTAGTTTATGACATCTTGAGTTTCATTTGTGTAGGGGAAACTTTGACACACACAAGTTTAAAGGAGTGAGGAAGCAAACAAACAAATCAATCAAACGTGAGATAAATTAATTCCAGTGCTGTCATGAGCTGCTGGTTGTATTTCATGTCATCAGTATAACAGTATAACAGTAACAGATCTGTTTCTATCCAAGAGTATCTCCCCAATTACGTAAATCAAAGTTGGTTTTTACATGAATCATACCACAGAATCTATTTTACTAAGCCTTGGCCTGTAGCAGAATGATTGCACCATATGATTTATGCACAGTTGGCTGTCTCTATAGCTCAGTCTTAAATTTCCTCTGCTAATGCAGTAACGCCTGATTTAAAGCCTGACAGCTTCAGCTGTTACACCTTGTAGTAAAAATAGCCACATTTTATGTAGATTCTTTTTTGTTAAATTTTAAAAACATCTTTTTAATGTTGATGTCTGGATTTGGGTGGTGGTGAGTCAGCACCTTGACAAATATCACTGTAGTGATGAATGCTTTCATCACAGATTGAGACATGATGGGCTTTTCTCTGGTCTTTGGATGCCATGGCAACAGAGCGGTGTGTGTGTGACCTGCCCACCCTGCAAGCTCCCACCAGTTTAACCTGTGTATTCTTTCACCTGCCAGTCTGGGCTTGGCTGATACGCAAAATCTGCTTAGCTGCTTTGGAGTCACTGACCAGAATCATGTATGCAATATGATGCAGTTCAAGGAGGACTTTGAAATCACTGTACACATATTTGTGAGTGTGTGATTGTTTCTGTATGTGTGTGTGCATGTATGTCTGTGTTTTTTAGTTTTAGGCATTGAGATCAATCTCAATGCCAATCATCTGAACAGAAGACTTAATAGCAATTAGCAGCTAACTCAAAGAAGAAGAAAATCAACCAAAAATGTCTTCAAATTGAAGAGACTTCAAGACTCTCTAATTCACCCTTCTACATAGAGCAGACAGACCCAATGTCTGCAGGGTGGGCTGCTTGTCCGCACACAGTTTGGAAAACGACAGACACAATCAGGTGAAAGCTGCTTTTTTTTTTTTTTTGGCAAGGCAGAGTTTGCTGCTGGGGTTTTCAGAAGGAGCCCACCCTGTGGACATCCAGGCACCCAGAGGAGGAATCAAACTGCACAAAAGCTGAGCAAAAATTAAGATTGTGAACGAGAGGTTGAAGGTGTGCCAGAGTTATTGTGTCCAAGAGAGGATGAGTTCCACCATACTAGAACATGCCAACAATTCAATGTCAATGCGTCTGCAATATCAGACCCGGCAGACCAGGCCTGCTAACAAATACAAATGAGAGGAGAATCTTCTGTTTTTATATCTGTTTCTATATATTATAGTGTTTGATATCTTCTAGATATAACCACCAATTCTGTTCTTAATCTTTATGGACAGAATTTCTAGGAGCAGCCAGGTGGTGGAAGGTGTCCGGTTTGGTGGACTCAGGTTCGCTTCTCTGCTTTTTGCGGATGATGGTGTCCTGTTAGCTTCATCATGCCGTGACCTTCGACTGTCATTGGGACATTTTGCAGCTGAGTGTGAAACGGCCAGGATGAGAATCAGCACCTCCAAGTCTGAGGCCATGGTTCTCGGTCAGAAAAGGGTGGATTGTTCACTCCAGGTCAGGGATGAGTTGCTGCCCCAAGTGGACGAGATCAAGTATCTCTGGGTCTTGTTCACGAGTGAGGGAAGAATGGAGGGAGATTGATAGATGGATCAGGGCAGCGTCTGCAGTGATGTGGACTCTGTATCAGTCTGTTGAGGTGAAAAGTATCTAAGCTACAAGGAGAGTTACGTTCCTACCTTCACCTATGGCCATGAGCTCTGAGTAATCACCGAAAGAACAGGATCCTGGATACAAGCGGCCAAAATGAGCTTCCTCCACAGGGTGTCTGGACTCACCCTTAGAGAGAGGGTGAGGGGCTCAGAGTGGAGCCGCTGCTCCTCCACATTGAGAGGAGTCAGCTGAGGTGATTTGGTCATTTTGGTTAGGATGCCCACTGGACGCCTCCCTGAGGAGGTATTCCGGGCATGTCCCACTAGGAGGAGACCCCGGGGTAGACCCAGGATGCGGCTGGAGGGATTATATCTCTCGGCTGGCTTGGGAACGCCTCGGTGTATCCTCTGAAGAGCTGGAGGAGGTGGCTGGGGAGAGGGAGGTTTGGACTTCTCTACTGAGACTGCTGGCCCCGTGACCCGGACCCTGATAACACTGTAATGGTAACATTCCTAGACTTATTTCAGAGTTTCGGATTTTAAGGCTTTATGATCTATGTGGAGTGGAAAAAAAGTTTTGTCTCCAGTTACTTAATATTGTATAGTTAGGCTGTAAATGCGTTTAGATATGTCTGTATCAACTGTGGGCTTACATATTACATGATAAAAATTAAATGGTTGTGCAAGTGAAAGAAAATGGAATCTATTTCATGTGCTGGTAAAAAGAGAGGGTAGGACACAGAGTTCCTGTTACTTGATCAAACTTTATCAGTTCTACTACTTATTGTGAATGTTAATGTTATTTGTTTTGCATATTGAGTTTTTTTATTCATCTACTGAAAAAAAAGTCATACGTAGAATTAACACAATTATTAAGCCAGGAAGAAGATAATGAAGAAAGGCATTCGGTGTTAGTTTTCCTTCTTCTGGCAGAAAAGGTGCAGAAAGATTTGACGCCAGAAAAGAGGTCTGGAATTTGTATGCACTGAAGAAACAGAAGATTCAGCCATCCTTCAACCTCTCCAGGACTGACCCTAATAAATAGTCATGGATCAGGACTGTTTCAATTTGAAATGTAACAATACAAGTGAAATGAGTCTTTCTACTGCTGCTCAAGGTGAGATAGTCGTCAATATTTCAACAGACTGAAGTTGGTTGCTCTTTCTGTTTTCATTCTTAATTTGTCTATTGCAGTTTTGTCTTTTTTATACCTATTTATTTTAATTCAAACATTTCCTATCCTCTTTTTTTATCATCTTCTCTTCATTAGGGGATGTTACATCCTTGAAACGAAGCCTCAGAAGAAGTCTGTTCCTTGATTAAATGACTGTAAAGTGACATTTACAGTGTAATAAGTAGTTAAGGAGCATGTGTTAGCATTAACGCTATAAATCTGCTCTCATTCTCTTTATTAATTTCATGCAGTCATTCAAGTGCTGCAATAAACATTCAAAACTAGCACTCTGACTCTATTTATTAGTGGTTTGCATATTAACATATTTAATTTTATGACTTCAGTTCTCTTTGTTGCTCATGTTTTATCCCTTTTATATAAAGCTGTTGTGGATAAGTGCTTATCTTTTTGTCTTGATAGGGATTTATCCTTATAGTCTATTGCTGAAGAATATCAGTGTAACTGTGTACATTAGTGCTATATTTCCTGAAAAGGAACAAAATCCCAGCTTGAAGTGAAGTTGAAATGCAGATATCCTCATTTCTATTCCGAGGCGGTTGCAGTCTTGTGGCTATAAAGCCACGACTGTTTTATCTAATGAGCATGGTGTAGTTGATTCTCCTCTGCTCCACAGCTCCTGGCAGGAGACAGTCTTGGAGGACAATTTGTTTACAACGCAGGAGGTAATTGCAAGGCTCGACCTCTCAGCTCAGCCAAGGAAATCTTGAGGCTGCTTTTTGGAAATTACTGAAGGGAAGCAGACAATTATTCACCAATGAAAACACCTCGAGTGAGCAGGCCATGGTGCCTCTCTTCAGAGCTGCCCAGCACATCCAGAGATATTCTAAGATGAATGGTGAGTGGGCAGGATGTGTCTGTTATTTGTTCCCCTGGAGAAGAATAATTTGATTAGTTCAGAGTTGGCACTGGGCGTCTGTGGACAATTGACCCATTTTGATCCTTGTAAAGTGTCCCCTAGGATCTGTTGAAGCTTAAGCCACCAAGCAGCACTGTCTTCTTCAGCTGGGACAGATTAGAGCAATCCTCCTCCGTCATCCCGTCCTCTGTGGTACGTCAGACCACAATCAAAGACATGACTTGTGTCCTAAGAACTGGTTTCTTATCTTACATCTCAGAACTGGTTTCTTTTAAGAACTGGTGTCTTATCTTATATCTCAGAACTGGTCTCTTATCTTATATCTCAGAACTGGTCTCTTATCTTATATCTCAGAACTGGTTTCTTATCTTATATCTCAGAACTGGTTTCTTATCTTATATCTCAGAACTGGTGTCTTATCATATATCTCAGAACTGGTTTCTTATCTTATATCTCAGAACTGGTTTCTTATCTTATATCTCAGAACTGGTCTCTTATCTTATATCTCAGAACTGGTTTCTTATCTTATATCTCAGAACTGGTGTCTTATCTTATATCTAAGAACTAGTCTCTTATCTTATATCTCAGAACTGGTTTCTTATCTTATATCTAAGAACTGGTGTCTTATCTTATATCTCAGAACTGGTCTCTTATCTTATATCTCAGAACTGGTTTCTTATCTTATATCTCAGAACTGGTGTCTTATCTTATATCTAAGAACTGGTGTCTTATCTTATATCTCAGAACTGGTTTCTTATCTTATATCTCAGAACTGGTGTCTTATCTTATATCTAAGAACTAGTCTCTTATCTTATATCTCAGAACTGGTTTCTTATCTTATATCTAAGAACTGGTGTCTTATCTTATATCTCAGAACTGGTGTCTTATCTTATATCTCAGAACTGGTTTCTTATCTTATATCTCAGAACTGGCTTCTTATCTTATATCTCAGAACTGGTTTCTTATCTTATATCTAAGAACTGGTGTCTTATCTTATATCTCAGAACTGGTCTCTTATCTTATATCTCAGAACTGGTGTGTTATCTTATATCTCAGAACTGGTTTCTTATCTTATATCTAAGAACTGGTCTCTTATCTTATATCTCAGAACTGGTGTCTTATCTTATATCTCAGAACTGGTTTCTTATCTTATATCTCAGCACTGGTTTCTTTGAAGAACTCGTTTCTTATCTTATATCTCAGAACTGGCTTCTTATCTTATATCTCAGAACTGGCTTCTTATCTTATATCTCAGAACTGGTTTCTTATCTTATATCTAAGAACTGGTGTCTTATCTTATATCTAAGAACTGGTGTCTTATCTTATATCTCAGAACTGGTTTCTTATCTTATATCTCAGCACTGGTTTCTTTTAAGAACTGGTTTCTTATCTTATATCTCAGAACTGGTTTCTTATCTTATATCTAAGAACTGGGGTCTTATCTTATATCTAAGAACTGGTGTCTTATCTTATATCTCAGAACTGGTTTCTTATCTTATATCTCAGCACTGGTTTCTTTTAAGAACTCGTTTCTTATCTTATATCTCAGAACTGGTTTCTTATCTTATATCTAAGAACTGGTTTCTTATCTTATATCTCAGCACTGGTTTCTTTTAAGAACTCATTTCTTATCTTATATGTCAGAACTGGTTTCTTATCTTATATCTCAGAACTGGTGTCTTATCTTATATCTAAGAACTGGTGTCTTATCTTATATCTCAGCACTGGTTTCTTTAAAGAACTCATTTCTTATCTTATATCTCAGAACTGGTGTCTTATCTTATATCTAAGAACTGGTGTCTTATCTTATATCTCAGAACTGGTTTCTTATCTTATATCTCAGAACTGGCTTCCTATCTTATATCTCAGAACTGGTTTCTTATCTTATATCTCAGAACTGGTGTCTTATCTTATATCTCAGAACTGGTTTCTTATCTTATATCTAAGAACTGGTGTCTTATCTTATATCTCAGCACTGGTTTCTTTTGAGAACTCGTTTCTTATCTTATATCTCAGAACTGGTGTCTTATCTTATATCTAAGAACTGGTTTCTTATCTTATATCTCAGAACTGGCTTCTTATCTTATATCTCAGAACTGGTTTCTTATCTTATATCTCAGAACTGGTTTCTTATCTTATATCTCAGAACTGGTGTCTTATCTTATATCTCAGCACTGGTTTCTTTTAAGAACTCATTTCTTATCTTATATCTCAGAACTGGTGTCTTATCTTATATCTAAGAACTGGTGTCTTATCTTATATCTCAGAACTGGTTTCTTATCTTATATCTCAGAACTGGCTTCTTATCTTATATCTCAGAACTGGTTTCTTATCTTATATCTCAGAATTGGTGTCTTATCTTATATCTCAGAACTGGTTTCTTATCTTATATCTCAGAACTGGGGTCTTATCTTATATCTAAGAACTGGGGTCTTATCTTATATCTAAGAACTGGTGTCTTATCTTATATCTCAGAACTGGTTTCTTATCTCATATCTCAGCACTGGTTTCTTTTAAGAACTCGTTTCTTATCTTATATCTCAGAACTGGTTTCTTATCTTATATCTAAGAACTGGTTTCTTATCTTATATCTAAAAACTGGTTTCTTATCTTATATCTAAGAACTGGTGTCTTATCTTATATCTCAGCACTGGTTTCTTTTAAGAACTCATTTCTTATCTTATATCTCAGAACTGGTTTCTTATCTTATATCTCAGAACTGATCTCTTATCTTCTATCTCAGAACTGGTTTCTTATCTTCTATCTCAGAACTGGTTTCTTATCTTCTATCTCAGAACTGGTTTCTTATCTTATATCTCAGAACTGGTCTCTTATCTTATATCTCAGAACTGTTTTCTTTTAAGAACTTGTTTCTTATCTTATATCTCAGAACTGGTTTCTTGTCTTATATCTCAGAACTGGCTTCCTATCTTATATCTCAGAACTGGTTTCTTATCTTATATCTCAGAACTGGTGTCTTATCTTATATCTCAGAACTGGTTTCTTATCTTATATCTAAGAACTGGTGTCTTATCTTATATCTCAGCACTGGTTTCTTTTAAGAACTCGTTTCTTATCTTATATCTCAGAACTTGTGTCTTATCTTATATCTAAGAACTCATTTCTTATCTTATATCTCAGAACTGGTGTCTTATCTTATATCTAAGAACTGGTGTCTTATCTTATATCTCAGAACTGGTTTCTTATCTTATATCTCAGAACTGGCTTCCTATCTTATATCTCAGAACTGGTTTCTTATCTTATATCTCAGAACTGGTGTCTTATCTTATATCTCAGAACTGGTTTCTTATCTTATATCTAAGAACTGGTGTCTTATCTTATATCTCAGCACTGGTTTCTTTTAAGAACTCGTTTCTTATCTTATATCTCAGAACTGGTGTCTTATCTTATATCTAAGAACTGGTTTCTTATCTTATATCTCAGAACTGGCTTCTTATCTTATATCTCAGAACTGGTTTCTTATCTTATATCTCAGAACTGGTTTCTTATCTTATATCTCAGAACTGGTGTCTTATCTTATATCTCAGCACTGGTTTCTTTTAAGAACTCATTTCTTATCTTATATCTCAGAACTGGTGTCTTATCTTATATCTAAGAACTGGTGTCTTATCTTATATCTCAGAACTGGTTTCTTATCTTATATCTCAGAACTGGCTTCTTATCTTATATCTCAGAACTGGTTTCTTATCTTATATCTCAGAATTGGTGTCTTATCTTATATCTCAGAACTGGTTTCTTATCTTATATCTCAGAACTGGGGTCTTATCTTATATCTAAGAACTGGGGTCTTATCTTATATCTAAGAACTGGTGTCTTATCTTATATCTCAGAACTGGTTTCTTATCTCATATCTCAGCACTGGTTTCTTTTAAGAACTCGTTTCTTATCTTATATCTCAGAACTGGTTTCTTATCTTATATCTAAGAACTGGTGTCTTATCTTATATCTCAGAACTGGTCTCTTATCTTATATCTCAGAACTGGTGTCTTATCTTATATCTCAGAACTGGTTTCTTATCTTATATCTAAGAACTGGTCTCTTATCTTATATCTCAGAACTGGTGTCTTATCTTATATCTCAGAACTGGTCTCTTATCTTATATCTCAGAACTGGTGTCTTATCTTATATCTCAGAACTGGTTTCTTATCTTATATCTCAGAACTGGCTTCTTATCTTATATCTCAGAACTGGCTTCTTATCTTATATCTCAGAACTGGTGTCTTATATTATATCTCAGAACTGGTTTCTTATCTTATATCTAAGAACTGGTGTCTTATCTTATATCTAAGAACCGGTGTCTTATCTTATATCTCAGAACTGGTTTCTTATCTTATATCTCAGCACCGGTTTCTTTTAAGAACTCGTTTCTTATCTTATATCTCAGAACTGGTTTCTTATCTTATATCTAAGAACTGGGGTCTTATCTTATATCTAAGAACTGGTGTCTTATCTTATATCTCAGAACTGGTTTCTTATCTTATATCTCAGCACTGGTTTCTTTTAAGAACTCGTTTCTTATCTTATATCTCAGAACTGGTTTCTTATCTTATATCCAAGAACTGGTTTCTTATCTTATATCTCAGCACTGGTTTCTTTTAAGAACTCATTTCTTATCTTATATCTCAGAACTGGTTTCTTATCTTATATCTCAGAACTGGTGTCTTATCTTATATCTAAGAACTGGTGTCTTATCTTATATCTCAGCACTGGTTTCTTTTAAGAACTCATTTCTTATCTTATATCTCAGAACTGGTGTCTTATCTTATATCTAGGAACTGGTGTCTTATCTTATATCTCAGAACTGGTTTCTTATCTTATATCTCAGAACTGGCTTCCTATCTTATATCTCAGAACTGGTTTCTTATCTTATATCTCAGAACTGGTGTCTTATCTTATATCTCAGAACTGGTTTCTTATCTTATATCTAAGAACTGGTGTCTTATCTTATATCTCAGCACTGGTTTCTTTTAAGAACTCGTTTCTTATCTTATATCTCAGAACTGGTGTCTTATCTTATATCTAAGAACTGGTTTCTTATCTTATATCTCAGAACTGGCTTCTTATCTTATATCTCAGAACTGGTTTCTTATCTTATATCTCAGAACTGGTTTCTTATCTTATATCTCAGAACTGGTGTCTTATCTTATATCTCAGCACTGGTTTCTTTTAAGAACTCATTTCTTATCTTATATCTCAGAACTGGTTTCTTATCTTATATCTCAGAACTGATCTCTTATCTTCTATCTCAGAACTGGTTTCTTATCTTCTATCTCAGAACTGGTTTCTTATCTTATATCTCAGAACTGGTTTCTTATCTTATATCTCAGAACTGGTCTCTTATCTTATATCTCAGAACTGTTTTCTTTTAAGAACTTGTTTCTTATCTTATATCTCAGAACTGGTTTCTTATCTTATATCTCAGAACTGGCTTCCTATCTTATATCTCAGCACTGGTTTCTTTGAAGAACTCGTTTCTTATCTTATATCTCAGAACTGGCTTCTTATCTTATATCTCAGAACTGGCTTCTTATCTTATATCTCAGAACTGGTTTCTTATCTTATATCTAAGAACTGGTGTCTTATCTTATATCTAAGAACTGGTGTCTTATCTTATATCTCAGCACTGGTTTCTTTTAAGAACTCATTTCTTATCTTATATCTCAGAACTGGTGTCTTATCTTATATCTAGGAACTGGTGTCTTATCTTATATCTCAGAACTGGTTTCTTATCTTATATCTCAGAACTGGCTTCCTATCTTATATCTCAGAACTGGTTTCTTATCTTATATCTCAGAACTGGTGTCTTATCTTATATCTCAGAACTGGTTTCTTATCTTATATCTAAGAACTGGTGTCTTATCTTATATCTCAGCACTGGTTTCTTTTAAGAACTCGTTTCTTATCTTATATCTCAGAACTGGTGTCTTATCTTATATCTAAGAACTGGTTTCTTATCTTATATCTCAGAACTGGCTTCTTATCTTATATCTCAGAACTGGTTTCTTATCTTATATCTCAGAACTGGTTTCTTATCTTATATCTCAGAACTGGTGTCTTATCTTATATCTCAGCACTGGTTTCTTTTAAGAACTCATTTCTTATCTTATATCTCAGAACTGGTTTCTTATCTTATATCTCAGAACTGATCTCTTATCTTCTATCTCAGAACTGGTTTCTTATCTTCTATCTCAGAACTGGTTTCTTATCTTATATCTCAGAACTGGTTTCTTATCTTATATCTCAGAACTGGTCTCTTATCTTATATCTCAGAACTGTTTTCTTTTAAGAACTTGTTTCTTATCTTATATCTCAGAACTGGTTTCTTATCTTATATCTCAGAACTGGCTTCCTATCTTATATCTCAGCACTGGTTTCTTTGAAGAACTCGTTTCTTATCTTATATCTCAGAACTGGCTTCTTATCTTATATCTCAGAACTGGCTTCTTATCTTATATCTCAGAACTGGTTTCTTATCTTATATCTAAGAACTGGTGTCTTATCTTATATCTAAGAACTGGTGTCTTATCTTATATCTCAGAACTGGTTTCTTATCTTATATCTCAGCACTGGTTTCTTTTAAGAACTGGTTTCTTATCTTATATTTCAGAACTGGTTTCTTATCTTATATCTAAGAACTGGGGTCTTATCTTATATCTAAGAACTGGTGTCTTATCTTATATCTCAGAACTGGTTTCTTATCTTATATCTCAGCACTGGTTTCTTTTAAGAACTCGTTTCTTATCTTATATCTCAGAACTGGTTTCTTATCTTATATCTAAGAACTGGTTTCTTATCTTATATCTCAGCACTGGTTTCTTTTAAGAACTCATTTCTTATCTTATATGTCAGAACTGGTTTCTTATCTTATATCTCAGAACTGGTGTCTTATCTTATATCTAAGAACTGGTGTCTTATCTTATATCTCAGCACTGGTTTCTTTTAAGAACTCATTTCTTATCTTATATCTCAGAACTGGTGTCTTATCTTATATCTAAGAACTGGTGTCTTATCTTATATCTCAGAACTGGTTTCTTATCTTATATCTCAGAACTGGCTTCCTATCTTATATCTCAGAACTGGTTTCTTATCTTATATCTCAGAACTGGTGTCTTATCTTATATCTCAGAACTGGTTTCTTATCTTATATCTAAGAACTGGTGTCTTATCTTATATCTCAGCACTGGTTTCTTTTGAGAACTCGTTTCTTATCTTATATCTCAGAACTGGTGTCTTATCTTATATCTAAGAACTGGTTTCTTATCTTATATCTCAGAACTGGCTTCTTATCTTATATCTCAGAACTGGTTTCTTATCTTATATCTCAGAACTGGTTTCTTATCTTATATCTCAGAACTGGTGTCTTATCTTATATCTCAGCACTGGTTTCTTTTAAGAACTCATTTCTTATCTTATATCTCAGAACTGGTGTCTTATCTTATATCTAAGAACTGGTGTCTTATCTTATATCTCAGAACTGGTTTCTTATCTTATATCTCAGAACTGGCTTCTTATCTTATATCTCAGAACTGGTTTCTTATCTTATATCTCAGAATTGGTGTCTTATCTTATATCTCAGAACTGGTTTCTTATCTTATATCTCAGAACTGGGGTCTTATCTTATATCTAAGAACTGGGGTCTTATCTTATATCTAAGAACTGGTGTCTTATCTTATATCTCAGAACTGGTTTCTTATCTCATATCTCAGCACTGGTTTCTTTTAAGAACTCGTTTCTTATCTTATATCTCAGAACTGGTTTCTTATCTTATATCTAAGAACTGGTTTCTTATCTTATATCTAAAAACTGGTTTCTTATCTTATATCTAAGAACTGGTGTCTTATCTTATATCTCAGCACTGGTTTCTTTTAAGAACTCATTTCTTATCTTATATCTCAGAACTGGTTTCTTATCTTATATCTCAGAACTGATCTCTTATCTTCTATCTCAGAACTGGTTTCTTATCTTCTATCTCAGAACTGGTTTCTTATCTTATATCTCAGAACTGGTTTCTTATCTTATATCTCAGAACTGGTCTCTTATCTTATATCTCAGAACTGGTTTCTTTTAAGAACTTGTTTCTTATCTTATATCTCAGAACTGTTTTCTTATCTTATATCTCAGAACTGGCTTCCTATCTTATATCTCAGAACTGGTTTCTTATCTTATATCTCAGAACTGGTGTCTTATCTTATATCTCAGAACTGGTTTCTTATCTTATATCTAAGAACTGGTGTCTTATCTTATATCTCAGCACTGGTTTCTTTTAAGAACTCGTTTCTTATCTTATATCTCAGAACTGGTGTCTTATCTTATATCTAAGAACTCATTTCTTATCTTATATCTCAGAACTGGTGTCTTATCTTATATCTAAGAACTGGTGTCTTATCTTATATCTCAGAACTGGTTTCTTATCTTATATCTCAGAACTGGCTTCCTATCTTATATCTCAGAACTGGTTTCTTATCTTATATCTCAGAACTGGTGTCTTATCTTATATCTCAGAACTGGTTTCTTATCTTATATCTAAGAACTGGTGTCTTATCTTATATCTCAGCACTGGTTTCTTTTAAGAACTCGTTTCTTATCTTATATCTCAGAACTGGTGTCTTATCTTATATCTAAGAACTGGTTTCTTATCTTATATCTCAGAACTGGCTTCTTATCTTATATCTCAGAACTGGTTTCTTATCTTATATCTCAGAACTGGTTTCTTATCTTATATCTCAGAACTGGTGTCTTATCTTATATCTCAGCACTGGTTTCTTTTAAGAACTCATTTCTTATCTTATATCTCAGAACTGGTGTCTTATCTTATATCTAAGAACTGGTGTCTTATCTTATATCTCAGAACTGGTTTCTTATCTTATATCTCAGAACTGGCTTCTTATCTTATATCTCAGAACTGGTTTCTTATCTTATATCTCAGAATTGGTGTCTTATCTTATATCTCAGAACTGGTTTCTTATCTTATATCTCAGAACTGGGGTCTTATCTTATATCTAAGAACTGGGGTCTTATCTTATATCTAAGAACTGGTGTCTTATCTTATATCTCAGAACTGGCTTCTTATCTTATATCTCAGAACTGGCTTCTTATCTTATATCTCAGAACTGGTTTCTTATCTTATATCTAAGAACTGGTGTCTTATCTTATATCTAAGAACTGGTGTCTTATCTTATATCTCAGAACTGGTTTCTTATCTTATATCTCAGCACTGGTTTCTTTTAAGAACTTGTTTCTTATCTTATATCTCAGAACTGGTTTCTTATCTTATATCTCAGACCTGGCTTCCTATCTTATATCTCAGCACTGGTTTCTTTGAAGAACTCGTTTCTTATCTTATATCTCAGAACTGGCTTCTTAACTTATATCTCAGAACTGGCTTCTTATCTTATATCTCAGAACTGGTTTCTTATCTTATATCTAAGAACTGGTGTCTTATCTTATATCTAAGAACTGGTGTCTTATCTTATATCTCAGAACTGGTTTCTTATCTTATATCTCAGCACTGGTTTCTTTTAAGAACTGGTTTCTTATCTTATATCTCAGAACTGGTTTCTTATCTTATATCTAAGAACTGGGGTCTTATCTTATATCTAAGAACTGGTGTCTTAACTTATATCTCAGAACTGGTTTCTTATCTTATATCTCAGCACTGGTTTCTTTTAAGAACTCGTTTCTTATCTTATATCTCAGAACTGGTTTCTTATCTTATATCTCAGAACTGGTGTCTTATCTTATATCTAAGAACTGGTGTCTTATCTTATATCTCAGCACTGGTTTCTTTTAAGAACTCATTTCTTATCTTATATCTCAGAACTGGTGTCTTATCTTATATCTAAGAACTGGTGTCTTATCTTATATCTCAGAACTGGTTTCTTATCTTATATCTCAGAACTGGCTTCCTATCTTATATCTCAGAACTGGTTTCTTATCTTATATCTCAGAACTGGTGTCTTATCTTATATCTCAGAACTGGTTTCTTATCTTATATCTAAGAACTGGTGTCTTATCTTATATCTCAGCACTGGTTTCTTTTGAGAACTCGTTTCTTATCTTATATCTCAGAACTGGTGTCTTATCTTATATCTAAGAACTGGTTTCTTATCTTATATCTCAGAACTGGCTTCTTATCTTATATCTCAGAACTGGTTTCTTATCTTATATCTCAGAACTGGTTTCTTATCTTATATCTCAGAACTGGTGTCTTATCTTATATCTCAGCACTGGTTTCTTTTAAGAACTCATTTCTTATCTTATATCTCAGAACTGGTGTCTTATCTTATATCTAAGAACTGGTGTCTTATCTTATATCTCAGAACTGGTTTCTTATCTTATATCTCAGAACTGGCTTCTTATCTTATATCTCAGAACTGGTTTCTTATCTTATATCTCAGAATTGGTGTCTTATCTTATATCTCAGAACTGGTTTCTTATCTTATATCTCAGAACTGGGGTCTTATCTTATATCTAAGAACTGGGGTCTTATCTTATATCTAAGAACTGGTGTCTTATCTTATATCTCAGAACTGGTTTCTTATCTCATATCTCAGCACTGGTTTCTTTTAAGAACTCGTTTCTTATCTTATATCTCAGAACTGGTTTCTTATCTTATATCTAAGAACTGGTTTCTTATCTTATATCTAAAAACTGGTTTCTTATCTTATATCTAAGAACTGGTGTCTTATCTTATATCTCAGCACTGGTTTCTTTTAAGAACTCATTTCTTATCTTATATCTCAGAACTGGTTTCTTATCTTATATCTCAGAACTGATCTCTTATCTTCTATCTCAGAACTGGTTTCTTATCTTCTATCTCAGAACTGGTTTCTTATCTTATATCTCAGAACTGGTTTCTTATCTTATATCTCAGAACTGGTCTCTTATCTTATATCTCAGAACTGTTTTCTTTTAAGAACTTGTTTCTTATCTTATATCTCAGAACTGGTTTCTTATCTTATATCTCAGAACTGGCTTCCTATCTTATATCTCAGAACTGGTTTCTTATCTTATATCTCAGAACTGGTGTCTTATCTTATATCTCAGAACTGGTTTCTTATCTTATATCTAAGAACTGGTGTCTTATCTTATATCTCAGCACTGGTTTCTTTTAAGAACTCGTTTCTTATCTTATATCTCAGAACTGGTGTCTTATCTTATATCTAAGAACTCATTTCTTATCTTATATCTCAGAACTGGTGTCTTATCTTATATCTAAGAACTGGTGTCTTATCTTATATCTCAGAACTGGTTTCTTATCTTATATCTCAGAACTGGCTTCCTATCTTATATCTCAGAACTGGTTTCTTATCTTATATCTCAGAACTGGTGTCTTATCTTATATCTCAGAACTGGTTTCTTATCTTATATCTAAGAACTGGTGTCTTATCTTATATCTCAGCACTGGTTTCTTTTAAGAACTCGTTTCTTATCTTATATCTCAGAACTGGTGTCTTATCTTATATCTAAGAACTGGTTTCTTATCTTATATCTCAGAACTGGCTTCTTATCTTATATCTCAGAACTGGTTTCTTATCTTATATCTCAGAACTGGTTTCTTATCTTATATCTCAGAACTGGTGTCTTATCTTATATCTCAGCACTGGTTTCTTTTAAGAACTCATTTCTTATCTTATATCTCAGAACTGGTGTCTTATCTTATATCTAAGAACTGGTGTCTTATCTTATATCTCAGAACTGGTTTCTTATCTTATATCTCAGAACTGGCTTCTTATCTTATATCTCAGAACTGGTTTCTTATCTTATATCTCAGAATTGGTGTCTTATCTTATATCTCAGAACTGGTTTCTTATCTTATATCTCAGAACTGGGGTCTTATCTTATATCTAAGAACTGGGGTCTTATCTTATATCTAAGAACTGGTGTCTTATCTTATATCTCAGAACTGGTTTCTTATCTCATATCTCAGCACTGGTTTCTTTTAAGAACTCGTTTCTTATCTTATATCTCAGAACTGGTTTCTTATCTTATATCTAAGAACTGGTGTCTTATCTTATATCTCAGAACTGGTCTCTTATCTTATATCTCAGAACTGGTGTCTTATCTTATATCTAAGAACTGGTCTCTTATCTTATATCTCAGAACTGGTGTCTTATCTTATATCTCAGAACTGGTCTCTTATCTTATATCTCAGAACTGGTGTCTTATCTTATATCTCAGAACTGGTTTCTTATCTTATATCTCAGAACTGGCTTCTTATCTTATATCTCAGAACTGGCTTCTTATCTTATATCTCAGAACTGGTGTCTTATATTATATCTCAGAACTGGTTTCTTATCTTATATCTAAGAACTGGTGTCTTATCTTATATCTAAGAACCGGTGTCTTATCTTATATCTCAGAACTGGTTTCTTATCTTATATCTCAGCACCGGTTTCTTTTAAGAACACGTTTCTTATCTTATATCTCAGAACTGGTTTCTTATCTTATATCTAAGAACTGGGGTCTTATCTTATATCTAAGAACTGGTGTCTTATCTTATATCTCAGAACTGGTTTCTTATCTTATATCTCAGCACTGGTTTCTTTTAAGAACTCGTTTCTTATCTTATATCTCAGAACTGGTTTCTTATCTTATATCTAAGAACTGGTTTCTTATCTTATATCTCAGCACTGGTTTCTTTTAAGAACTCATTTCTTATCTTATATCTCAGAACTGGTTTCTTATCTTATATCTCAGAACTGGTGTCTTATCTTATATCTAAGAACTGGTGTCTTATCTTATATCTCAGCACTGGTTTCTTTTAAGAACTCATTTCTTATCTTATATCTCAGAACTGGTGTCTTATCTTATATCTAAGAACTGGTGTCTTATCTTATATCTCAGAACTGGTTTCTTATCTTATATCTCAGAACTGGCTTCCTATCTTATATCTCAGAACTGGTTTCTTATCTTATATCTCAGAACTGGTGTCTTATCTTATATCTCAGAACTGGTTTCTTATCTTATATCTAAGAACTGGTGTCTTATCTTATATCTCAGCACTGGTTTCTTTTGAGAACTCGTTTCTTATCTTATATCTCAGAACTGGTGTCTTATCTTATATCTAAGAACTGGTTTCTTATCTTATATCTCAGAACTGGCTTCTTATCTTATATCTCAGAACTGGTTTCTTATCTTATATCTCAGAACTGGTTTCTTATCTTATATCTCAGAACTGGTGTCTTATCTTATATCTCAGCACTGGTTTCTTTTAAGAACTCATTTCTTATCTTATATCTCAGAACTGGTGTCTTATCTTATATCTAAGAACTGGTGTCTTATCTTATATCTCAGAACTGGTTTCTTATCTTATATCTCAGAACTGGCTTCTTATCTTATATCTCAGAACTGGTTTCTTATCTTATATCTCAGAATTGGTGTCTTATCTTATATCTCAGAACTGGTTTCTTATCTTATATCTCAGAACTGGGGTCTTATCTTATATCTAAGAACTGGGGTCTTATCTTATATCTAAGAACTGGTGTCTTATCTTATATCTCAGAACTGGTTTCTTATCTCATATCTCAGCACTGGTTTCTTTTAAGAACTCGTTTCTTATCTTATATCTCAGAACTGGTTTCTTATCTTATATCTAAGAACTGGTTTCTTATCTTATATCTAAAAACTGGTTTCTTATCTTATATCTAAGAACTGGTGTCTTATCTTATATCTCAGCACTGGTTTCTTTTAAGAACTCATTTCTTATCTTATATCTCAGAACTGGTTTCTTATCTTATATCTCAGAACTGATCTCTTATCTTCTATCTCAGAACTGGTTTCTTATCTTCTATCTCAGAACTGGTTTCTTATCTTATATCTCAGAACTGGTTTCTTATCTTATATCTCAGAACTGGTCTCTTATCTTATATCTCAGAACTGGTTTCTTTTAAGAACTTGTTTCTTATCTTATATCTCAGAACTGTTTTCTTATCTTATATCTCAGAACTGGCTTCCTATCTTATATCTCAGAACTGGTTTCTTATCTTATATCTCAGAACTGGTGTCTTATCTTATATCTCAGAACTGGTTTCTTATCTTATATCTAAGAACTGGTGTCTTATCTTATATCTCAGCACTGGTTTCTTTTAAGAACTCGTTTCTTATCTTATATCTCAGAACTGGTGTCTTATCTTATATCTAAGAACTCATTTCTTATCTTATATCTCAGAACTGGTGTCTTATCTTATATCTAAGAACTGGTGTCTTATCTTATATCTCAGAACTGGTTTCTTATCTTATATCTCAGAACTGGCTTCCTATCTTATATCTCAGAACTGGTTTCTTATCTTATATCTCAGAACTGGTGTCTTATCTTATATCTCAGAACTGGTTTCTTATCTTATATCTAAGAACTGGTGTCTTATCTTATATCTCAGCACTGGTTTCTTTTAAGAACTCGTTTCTTATCTTATATCTCAGAACTGGTGTCTTATCTTATATCTAAGAACTGGTTTCTTATCTTATATCTCAGAACTGGCTTCTTATCTTATATCTCAGAACTGGTTTCTTATCTTATATCTCAGAACTGGTTTCTTATCTTATATCTCAGAACTGGTGTCTTATCTTATATCTCAGCACTGGTTTCTTTTAAGAACTCATTTCTTATCTTATATCTCAGAACTGGTGTCTTATCTTATATCTAAGAACTGGTGTCTTATCTTATATCTCAGAACTGGTTTCTTATCTTATATCTCAGAACTGGCTTCTTATCTTATATCTCAGAACTGGTTTCTTATCTTATATCTCAGAATTGGTGTCTTATCTTATATCTCAGAACTGGTTTCTTATCTTATATCTCAGAACTGGGGTCTTATCTTATATCTAAGAACTGGGGTCTTATCTTATATCTAAGAACTGGTGTCTTATCTTATATCTCAGAACTGGCTTCTTATCTTATATCTCAGAACTGGCTTCTTATCTTATATCTCAGAACTGGTTTCTTATCTTATATCTAAGAACTGGTGTCTTATCTTATATCTAAGAACTGGTGTCTTATCTTATATCTCAGAACTGGTTTCTTATCTTATATCTCAGCACTGGTTTCTTTTAAGAACTTGTTTCTTATCTTATATCTCAGAACTGGTTTCTTATCTTATATCTCAGACCTGGCTTCCTATCTTATATCTCAGCACTGGTTTCTTTGAAGAACTCGTTTCTTATCTTATATCTCAGAACTGGCTTCTTAACTTATATCTCAGAACTGGCTTCTTATCTTATATCTCAGAACTGGTTTCTTATCTTATATCTAAGAACTGGTGTCTTATCTTATATCTAAGAACTGGTGTCTTATCTTATATCTCAGAACTGGTTTCTTATCTTATATCTCAGCACTGGTTTCTTTTAAGAACTGGTTTCTTATCTTATATCTCAGAACTGGTTTCTTATCTTATATCTAAGAACTGGGGTCTTATCTTATATCTAAGAACTGGTGTCTTAACTTATATCTCAGAACTGGTTTCTTATCTTATATCTCAGCACTGGTTTCTTTTAAGAACTCGTTTCTTATCTTATATCTCAGAACTGGTTTCTTATCTTATATCTCAGAACTGGTGTCTTATCTTATATCTAAGAACTGGTGTCTTATCTTATATCTCAGCACTGGTTTCTTTTAAGAACTCATTTCTTATCTTATATCTCAGAACTGGTGTCTTATCTTATATCTAAGAACTGGTGTCTTATCTTATATCTCAGAACTGGTTTCTTATCTTATATCTCAGAACTGGCTTCCTATCTTATATCTCAGAACTGGTTTCTTATCTTATATCTCAGAACTGGTGTCTTATCTTATATCTCAGAACTGGTTTCTTATCTTATATCTAAGAACTGGTGTCTTATCTTATATCTCAGCACTGGTTTCTTTTGAGAACTCGTTTCTTATCTTATATCTCAGAACTGGTGTCTTATCTTATATCTAAGAACTGGTTTCTTATCTTATATCTCAGAACTGGCTTCTTATCTTATATCTCAGAACTGGTTTCTTATCTTATATCTCAGAACTGGTTTCTTATCTTATATCTCAGAACTGGTGTCTTATCTTATATCTCAGCACTGGTTTCTTTTAAGAACTCATTTCTTATCTTATATCTCAGAACTGGTGTCTTATCTTATATCTAAGAACTGGTGTCTTATCTTATATCTCAGAACTGGTTTCTTATCTTATATCTCAGAACTGGCTTCTTATCTTATATCTCAGAACTGGTTTCTTATCTTATATCTCAGAATTGGTGTCTTATCTTATATCTCAGAACTGGTTTCTTATCTTATATCTCAGAACTGGGGTCTTATCTTATATCTAAGAACTGGGGTCTTATCTTATATCTAAGAACTGGTGTCTTATCTTATATCTCAGAACTGGTTTCTTATCTCATATCTCAGCACTGGTTTCTTTTAAGAACTCGTTTCTTATCTTATATCTCAGAACTGGTTTCTTATCTTATATCTAAGAACTGGTTTCTTATCTTATATCTAAAAACTGGTTTCTTATCTTATATCTAAGAACTGGTGTCTTATCTTATATCTCAGCACTGGTTTCTTTTAAGAACTCATTTCTTATCTTATATCTCAGAACTGGTTTCTTATCTTATATCTCAGAACTGATCTCTTATCTTCTATCTCAGAACTGGTTTCTTATCTTCTATCTCAGAACTGGTTTCTTATCTTATATCTCAGAACTGGTTTCTTATCTTATATCTCAGAACTGGTCTCTTATCTTATATCTCAGAACTGTTTTCTTTTAAGAACTTGTTTCTTATCTTATATCTCAGAACTGGTTTCTTATCTTATATCTCAGAACTGGCTTCCTATCTTATATCTCAGAACTGGTTTCTTATCTTATATCTCAGAACTGGTGTCTTATCTTATATCTCAGAACTGGTTTCTTATCTTATATCTAAGAACTGGTGTCTTATCTTATATCTCAGCACTGGTTTCTTTTAAGAACTCGTTTCTTATCTTATATCTCAGAACTGGTGTCTTATCTTATATCTAAGAACTCATTTCTTATCTTATATCTCAGAACTGGTGTCTTATCTTATATCTAAGAACTGGTGTCTTATCTTATATCTCAGAACTGGTTTCTTATCTTATATCTCAGAACTGGCTTCCTATCTTATATCTCAGAACTGGTTTCTTATCTTATATCTCAGAACTGGTGTCTTATCTTATATCTCAGAACTGGTTTCTTATCTTATATCTAAGAACTGGTGTCTTATCTTATATCTCAGCACTGGTTTCTTTTAAGAACTCGTTTCTTATCTTATATCTCAGAACTGGTGTCTTATCTTATATCTAAGAACTGGTTTCTTATCTTATATCTCAGAACTGGCTTCTTATCTTATATCTCAGAACTGGTTTCTTATCTTATATCTCAGAACTGGTTTCTTATCTTATATCTCAGAACTGGTGTCTTATCTTATATCTCAGCACTGGTTTCTTTTAAGAACTCATTTCTTATCTTATATCTCAGAACTGGTGTCTTATCTTATATCTAAGAACTGGTGTCTTATCTTATATCTCAGAACTGGTTTCTTATCTTATATCTCAGAACTGGCTTCTTATCTTATATCTCAGAACTGGTTTCTTATCTTATATCTCAGAATTGGTGTCTTATCTTATATCTCAGAACTGGTTTCTTATCTTATATCTCAGAACTGGGGTCTTATCTTATATCTAAGAACTGGGGTCTTATCTTATATCTAAGAACTGGTGTCTTATCTTATATCTCAGAACTGGTTTCTTATCTCATATCTCAGCACTGGTTTCTTTTAAGAACTCGTTTCTTATCTTATATCTCAGAACTGGTTTCTTATCTTATATCTAAGAACTGGTGTCTTATCTTATATCTCAGAACTGGTCTCTTATCTTATATCTCAGAACTGGTGTCTTATCTTATATCTAAGAACTGGTCTCTTATCTTATATCTCAGAACTGGTGTCTTATCTTATATCTCAGAACTGGTCTCTTATCTTATATCTCAGAACTGGTGTCTTATCTTATATCTCAGAACTGGTTTCTTATCTTATATCTCAGAACTGGCTTCTTATCTTATATCTCAGAACTGGCTTCTTATCTTATATCTCAGAACTGGTGTCTTATATTATATCTCAGAACTGGTTTCTTATCTTATATCTAAGAACTGGTGTCTTATCTTATATCTAAGAACCGGTGTCTTATCTTATATCTCAGAACTGGTTTCTTATCTTATATCTCAGCACCGGTTTCTTTTAAGAACTCGTTTCTTATCTTATATCTCAGAACTGGTTTCTTATCTTATATCTAAGAACTGGGGTCTTATCTTATATCTAAGAACTGGTGTCTTATCTTATATCTCAGAACTGGTTTCTTATCTTATATCTCAGCACTGGTTTCTTTTAAGAACTCGTTTCTTATCTTATATCTCAGAACTGGTTTCTTATCTTATATCTAAGAACTGGTTTCTTATCTTATATCTCAGCACTGGTTTCTTTTAAGAACTCATTTCTTATCTTATATCTCAGAACTGGTTTCTTATCTTATATCTCAGAACTGGTGTCTTATCTTATATCTAAGAACTGGTGTCTTATCTTATATCTCAGCACTGGTTTCTTTTAAGAACTCATTTCTTATCTTATATCTCAGAACTGGTGTCTTATCTTATATCTAGGAACTGGTGTCTTATCTTATATCTCAGAACTGGTTTCTTATCTTATATCTCAGAACTGGCTTCCTATCTTATATCTCAGAACGGGTTTCTTATCTTATATCTCAGAACTGGTGTCTTATCTTATATCTCAGAACTGGTTTCTTATCTTATATCTAAGAACTGGTGTCTTATCTTATATCTCAGCACTGGTTTCTTTTAAGAACTCGTTTCTTATCTTATATCTCAGAACTGGTGTCTTATCTTATATCTAAGAACTGGTTTCTTATCTTATATCTCAGAACTGGCTTCTTATCTTATATCTCAGAACTGGTTTCTTATCTTATATCTCAGAACTGGTTTCTTATCTTATATCTCAGAACTGGTGTCTTATCTTATATCTCAGCACTGGTTTCTTTTAAGAACTCATTTCTTATCTTATATCTCAGAACTGGTGTCTTATCTTATATCTAAGAACTGGTGTCTTATCTTATATCTCAGAACTGGTTTCTTATCTTATATCTCAGAACTGGCTTCTTATCTTATATCTCAGAACTGGTTTCTTATCTTATATCTCAGAATTGGTGTCTTATCTTATATCTCAGAACTGGTTTCTTATCTTATATCTCAGAACTGGGGTCTTATCTTATATCTAAGAACTGGGGTCTTATCTTATATCTAAGAACTGGTGTCTTATCTTATATCTCAGAACTGGTTTCTTATCTCATATCTCAGCACTGGTTTCTTTTAAGAACTCGTTTCTTATCTTATATCTCAGAACTGGTTTCTTATCTTATATCTAAGAACTGGTTTCTTATCTTATATCTAAGAACTGGTTTCTTATCTTATATCTAAGAACTGGTGTCTTATCTTATATCTCAGCACTGGTTTCTTTTAAGAACTCATTTCTTATCTTATATCTCAGAACTGGTTTCTTATCTTATATCTCAGAACTGATCTCTTATCTTCTATCTCAGAACTGGTTTCTTATCTTATATCTCAGAACTGGTTTCTTATCTTATATCTCAGAACTGGTTTCTTATCTTATATCTCAGAACTGGTCTCTTATCTTATATCTCAGAACTGTTTTCTTTTAAGAACTTGTTTCTTATCTTATATCTCAGAACTGGTTTCTTATCTTATGTCTCAGAACTGGCTTCCTATCTTATATCTCAGAACTGGTTTCTTATCTTATATCTCAGAACTGGTGTCTTATCTTATATCTCAGAACTGGTTTCTTATCTTATATCTAAGAACTGGTGTCTTATCTTATATCTCAGCACTGGTTTCTTTTAAGAACTCGTTTCTTATCTTATATCTCAGAATTGGTGTCTTATCTTATATCTAAGAACTCATTTCTTATCTTATATCTCAGAACTGGTGTCTTATCTTATATCTAAGAACTGGTGTCTTATCTTATATCTCAGAACTGGTTTCTTATCTTATATCTCAGAACTGGCTTCCTATCTTATATCTCAGAACTGGTTTCTTATCTTATATCTCAGAACTGGTGTCTTATCTTATATCTCAGAACTGGTTTCTTATCTTATATCTAAGAACTGGTGTCTTATCTTATATCTCAGCACTGGTTTCTTTTAAGAACTCGTTTCTTATCTTATATCTCAGAACTGGTGTCTTATCTTATATCTAAGAACTGGTTTCTTATCTTATATCTCAGAACTGGCTTCTTATCTTATATCTCAGAACTGGTTTCTTATCTTATATCTCAGAACTGGTTTCTTATCTTATATCTCAGAACTGGTGTCTTATCTTATATCTCAGCACTGGTTTCTTTTAAGAACTCATTTCTTATCTTATATCTCAGAACTGGTGTCTTATCTTATATCTAAGAACTGGTGTCTTATCTTATATCTCAGAACTGGTTTCTTATCTTATATCTCAGAACTGGCTTCTTATCTTATATCTCAGAACTGGTTTCTTATCTTATATCTCAGAATTGGTGTCTTATCTTATATCTCAGAACTGGTTTCTTATCTTATATCTCAGAACTGGGGTCTTATCTTATATCTAAGAACTGGGGTCTTATCTTATATCTAAGAACTGGTGTCTTATCTTATATCTAAGAACTGGTTTCTTATCTTATATCTAAGAACTGGTTTCTTATCTTATATCTAAGAACTGGTGTCTTATCTTATATCTCAGCACTGGTTTCTTTTAAGAACTGATTTCTTATCTTATATCTCAGAACTGGTTTCTTATCTTATATCTCAGAACTGATCTCTTATCTTCTATCTCAGAACTGGTTTCTTATCTTATATCTCAGAACTGGTTTCTTATCTTATATCTCAGAACTGGTTTCTTATCTTATATCTCAGAACTGGTCTCTTATCTTATATCTCAGAACTGTTTTCTTTTAAGAACTTGTTTCTTATCTTATATCTAAGAACTGGTGTCTTATCTTATATCTCAGCACTGGTTTCTTTTAAGAACTCGTTTCTTATCTTATATCTCAGAACTGGTGTCTTATCTTATATCTAAGAACTGGTTTCTTATCTTATATCTCAGAACTGGCTTCTTATCTTATATCTCAGAACTGGGGTCTTATCTTATATCTAAGAACTGGGGTCTTATCTTATATCTAAGAACTGGTGTCTTATCTTATATCTCAGAACTGGTTTCTTATCTCATATCTCAGCACTGGTTTCTTTTAAGAACTCGTTTCTTATCTTATATCTCAGAACTGGTTTCTTATCTTATATCTAAGAACTGGTTTCTTATCTTATATCTAAGAACTGGTTTCTTATCTTATATCTAAGAACTGGTGTCTTATCTTATATCTCAGCACTGGTTTCTTTTAAGAACTCATTTCTTATCTTATATCTCAGAACTGGTTTCTTATCTTATATCTCAGAACTGATCTCTTATCTTCTATCTCAGAACTGGTTTCTTATCTTATATCTCAGAACTGGTTTCTTATCTTATATCTCAGAACTGGTTTCTTATCTTATATCTCAGAACTGGTCTCTTATCTTATATCTCAGAACTGTTTTCTTTTAAGAACTTGTTTCTTATCTTATATCTCAGAACTGGTTTCTTATCTTATATCTCAGAACTGGCTTCCTATCTTATATCTCAGAACTGGTTTCTTATCTTATATCTCAGAACTGGTGTCTTATCTTATATCTCAGAACTGGTTTCTTATCTTATATCTAAGAACTGGTGTCTTATCTTATATCTCAGCACTGGTTTCTTTTAAGAACTCGTTTCTTATCTTATATCTCAGAACTGGTGTCTTATCTTATATCTAAGAACTGGTTTCTTATCTTATATCTCAGAACTGGCTTCTTATCTTATATCTCAGAACTGGTTTCTTATCTTATATCTCAGAACTGGTGTCTTATCTTATATCTCAGCACTGGTTTCTTTTAAGAACTCATTTCTTATCTTATATCTCAGCACTGGTTTCTTTTAAGAACTCATTTCTTATCTTATATCTCAGAACTGGTGTCTTATCTTATATCTAAGAACTGGTGTCTTATCTTATATCTCAGAACTGGTTTCTTATCTTATATCTCAGAACTGGCTTCTTATCTTATATCTCAGAACTGGTTTCTTATCTTATATCTCAGAACTGGTGTCTTATCTTATATCTCAGAACTGGTTTCTTATCTTATATCTCAGAACTGGGGTCTTATCTTATATCTAAGAACTGGGGTCTTATCTTATATCTAAGAACTGGTGTCTTATCTTATATCTCAGAACTGGTTTCTTATCTCATATCTCAGCACTGGTTTCTTTTAAGAACTCGTTTCTTATCTTATATCTCAGAACTGGTTTCTTATCTTATATCTAAGAACTGGTTTCTTATCTTATATCTAAGAACTGGTTTCTTATCTTATATCTAAGAACTGGTGTCTTATCTTATATCTCAGCACTGGTTTCTTTTAAGAACTCATTTCTTATCTTATATCTCAGAACTGGTTTCTTATCTTATATCTCAGAACTGATCTCTTATCTTCTATCTCAGAACTGGTTTCTTATCTTATATCTCAGAACTGGTTTCTTATCTTATATCTCAGAACTGGTTTCTTATCTTATATCTCAGCACTGGTTTCTTTGAAGAACTCGTTTCTTATCTTATATCTCAGAACTGGCTTCTTATCTTATATCTCAGAACTGATCTCTTATCTTCTATCTCAGAACTGGTTTCTTATCTTATATCTCAGAACTGGTTTCTTATCTTATATCTCAGAACTGGTGTCTTATCTTATATCTCAGCACTGGTTTCTTTGAAGAACTCGTTTCTTATCTTATATCTCAGAACTGGCTTCTTATCTTATATCTCAGAACTGGCTTCTTATCTTATATCTCAGAACTGGTGTCTTATCTTATATCTCAGAACTGGTTTCTTATCTTATATCTAAGAACTGGTGTCTTATCTTATATCTAAGAACTGGTGTCTTATCTTATATCTCAGAACTGGTTTCTTATCTTATATCTCAGCACTGGTTTCTTTTAAGAACTCGTTTCTTATCTTATATCTCAGAACTGGTTTCTTATCTTATATCTAAGAACTGGGGTCTTATCTTATATCTAAGAACTGGTGTCTTATCTTATATCTAAGAACTGGTGTCTTATCTTATATCTCAGAACTGGTTTCTTATGTTATATCTCAGCACTGGTTTCTTTTAAGAACTCGTTTCTTATCTTATATCTCAGAACTGGTTTCTTATCTTATATCTAAGAACTGGTTTCTTATCTTATATCTCAGCACTGGTTTCTTTAAGAACTCATTTCTTATCTTATATCTCAGAACTGGTTTCTTATCTTATATCTCAGAACTGGTGTCTTATCTTATATCTAAGAACTGGTGTCTTATCTTATATCTCAGCACTGGTTTCTTTTAAGAACTCATTTCTTATCTTATATCTCAGAACTGGTGTCTTATCTTATATCTAAGAACTGGTGTCTTATCTTATATCTCAGAACTGGTTTCTTATCTTATATCTCAGAACTGGCTTCCTATCTTATATCTGAGAACTGGTTTCTTATCTTATATCTCAGAACTGGTGTCTTATCTTATATCTCAGAACTGGTTTCTTATCTTATATCTAAGAACTGGTGTCTTATCTTATATCTCAGCACTGGTTTCTTTTAAGAACTCGTTTCTTATCTTATATCTCAGAACTGGTTTCTTATCTTATATCTCAGCACTGGTTTCTTTGAAGAACTCGTTTCTTATCTTATATCTCAGAACTGGCTTCTTATCTTATATCTCAGAACTGGTTTCTTATCTTATATCTAAGAACTGGTGTCTTATCTTATATCTAAGAACTGGTGTCTTATCTTATATCTCAGAACTGGTTTCTTATCTTATATCTCAGCACTGGTTTCTTTTAAGAACTCGTTTCTTATCTTATATCTCAGAACTGGTTTCTTATCTTATATCTAAGAACTGGGGTCTTATCTTATATCTAAGAACTGGTGTCTTATCTTATATCTAAGAACTGGTGTCTTATCTTATATCTCAGAACTGGTTTCTTATCTTATATCTCAGCACTGGTTTCTTTTAAGAACTCGTTTCTTATCTTATATCTCAGAACTGGTTTCTTATCTTATATCTAAGAACTGGTTTCTTATCTTATATCTCAGCACTGGTTTCTTTAAGAACTCATTTCTTATCTTATATCTCAGAACTGGTTTCTTATCTTATATCTCAGAACTGGTGTCTTATCTTATATCTAAGAACTGGTGTCTTATCTTATATCTCAGCACTGGTTTCTTTTAAGAACTCATTTCTTATCTTATATCTCAGAACTGGTGTCTTATCTTATATCTAAGAACTGGTGTCTTATCTTATATCTCAGAACTGGTTTCTTATCTTATATCTCAGAACTGGCTTCCTATCTTATATCTCAGAACTGGTTTCTTATCTTATATCTCAGAACTGGTGTCTTATCTTATATCTCAGAACTGGTTTCTTATCTTATATCTAAGAACTGGTGTCTTATCTTATATCTCAGCACTGGTTTCTTTTAAGAACTCGTTTCTTATCTTATATATCAGAACTGGTGTCTTATCTTATATCTAAGAACTGGTTTCTTATCTTATATCTCAGAACTGGCTTCTTATCTTATATCTCAGAACTGGTTTCTTATCTTATATCTCAGAACTGGTTTCTTATCTTATATCTCAGAACTGGTGTCTTATCTTATATCTCAGCACTGGTTTCTTTTAAGAACTCATTTCTTATCTTATATCTCAGCACTGGTTTCTTTTAAGAACTCATTTCTTATCTTATATCTCAGAACTGGTGTCTTATCTTATATCTAAGAACTGGTGTCTTATCTTATATCTCAGAACTGGTTTCTTATCTTATATCTCAGAACTGGCTTCTTATCTTATATCTCAGAACTGATTTCTTATCTTATATCTCAGAACTGGTGTCTTATCTTATATCTCAGAACTGGTTTCTTATCTTATATCTCAGAACTGGGGTCTTATCTTATATCTAAGAACTGGGGTCTTATCTTATATCTAAGAACTGGTGTCTTATCTTATATCTCAGAACTGGTTTCTTATCTCATATCTCAGCACTGGTTTCTTTTAAGAACTCGTTTCTTATCTTATATCTCAGAACTGGTTTCTTATCTTATATCTAAGAACTGGTTTCTTATCTTATATCTAAGAACTGGTGTCTTATCTTATATCTCAGCACTGGTTTCTTTTAAGAACTCATTTCTTATCTTATATCTCAGAACTGGTTTCTTATCTTATATCTCAGAACCGATCTCTTATCTTCTATCTCAGAACTCGTTTCTTATCTTATATCTCAGAACTGGTTTCTTATCTTATATCTCAGAACTGGTTTCTTATCTTATATCTCAGAACTGGTCTCTTATCTTATATCTCAGAACTGTTTTCTTTTAAGAACTTGTTTCTTATCTTATTTCTCAGAACTGGTGTCTTATCTTATATCTAAGAACTGGTGTCTTATCTTATATCTCAGAACTGGTTTCTTATCTTATATCTCAGAACTGGCTTCTTATCTTATATCTCAGAACTGGTTTCTTATCTTATATCTCAGAACTGGTGTCTTATCTTATATCTCAGAACTGGTTTCTTATCTTATATCTCAGAACTGGGGTCTTATCTTATATCTAAGAACTGGGGTCTTATCTTATATCTAAGAACTGGTGTCTTATCTTATATCTCAGAACTGGTTTCTTATCTTATATCTCAGCACTGGTTTCTTTTAAGAACTCGTTTCTTATCTTATATCTCAGAACTGGTTTCTTATCTTATATCTAAGAACTGGTTTCTTATCTTATATCTCAGCACTGGTTTCTTTAAGAACTCATTTCTTATCTTATATCTCAGAACTGGTTTCTTATCTTATATCTCAGAACTGGTGTCTTATCTTATATCTAAGAACTGGTGTCTTATCTTATATCTCAGCACTGGTTTCTTTTAAGAACTCATTTCTTATCTTATATCTCAGAACTGGTGTCTTATCTTATATCTAAGAACTGGTGTCTTATCTTATATCTCAGAACTGGTTTCTTATCTTATATCTCAGAACTGGCTTCCTATCTTATATCTCAGAACTGGTTTCTTATCTTATATCTCAGAACTGGTGTCTTATCTTATATCTCAGAACTGGTTTCTTATCTTATATCTAAGAACTGGTGTCTTATCTTATATCTCAGCACTGGTTTCTTTTAAGAACTCGTTTCTTATCTTATATATCAGAACTGGTGTCTTATCTTATATCTAAGAACTGGTTTCTTATCTTATATCTCAGAACTGGCTTCTTATCTTATATCTCAGAACTGGTTTCTTATCTTATATCTCAGAACTGGTTTCTTATCTTATATCTCAGAACTGGTGTCTTATCTTATATCTCAGCACTGGTTTCTTTTAAGAACTCATTTCTTATCTTATATCTCAGCACTGGTTTCTTTTAAGAACTCATTTCTTATCTTATATCTCAGAACTGGTGTCTTATCTTATATCTAAGAACTGGTGTCTTATCTTATATCTCAGAACTGGTTTCTTATCTTATATCTCAGAACTGGCTTCTTATCTTATATCTCAGAACTGATTTCTTATCTTATATCTCAGAACTGGTGTCTTATCTTATATCTCAGAACTGGTTTCTTATCTTATATCTCAGAACTGGGGTCTTATCTTATATCTAAGAACTGGGGTCTTATCTTATATCTAAGAACTGGTGTCTTATCTTATATCTCAGAACTGGTTTCTTATCTCATATCTCAGCACTGGTTTCTTTTAAGAACTCGTTTCTTATCTTATATCTCAGAACTGGTTTCTTATCTTATATCTAAGAACTGGTTTCTTATCTTATATCTAAGAACTGGTGTCTTATCTTATATCTCAGCACTGGTTTCTTTTAAGAACTCATTTCTTATCTTATATCTCAGAACTGGTTTCTTATCTTATATCTCAGAACCGATCTCTTATCTTCTATCTCAGAACTCGTTTCTTATCTTATATCTCAGAACTGGTTTCTTATCTTATATCTCAGAACTGGTTTCTTATCTTATATCTCAGAACTGGTCTCTTATCTTATATCTCAGAACTGTTTTCTTTTAAGAACTTGTTTCTTATCTTATTTCTCAGAACTGGTGTCTTATCTTATATCTAAGAACTGGTGTCTTATCTTATATCTCAGAACTGGTTTCTTATCTTATATCTCAGAACTGGCTTCTTATCTTATATCTCAGAACTGGTTTCTTATCTTATATCTCAGAACTGGTGTCTTATCTTATATCTCAGAACTGGTTTCTTATCTTATATCTCAGAACTGGGGTCTTATCTTATATCTAAGAACTGGGGTCTTATCTTATATCTAAGAACTGGTGTCTTATCTTATATCTCAGAACTGGTTTCTGATCTCATATCTCAGCACTGGTTTCTTTTAAGAACTCGTTTCTTATCTTATATCTCAGAACTGGTTTCTTATCTTATATCTAAGAACTGGTTTCTTATCTTATATCTAAGAACTGGTGTCTTATCTTATATCTCAGCACTGGTTTCTTTTAAGAACTCATTTCTTATCTTATATCTCAGAACTGGTTTCTTATCTTATATCTCAGAACCGATCTCTTATCTTCTATCTCAGAACTCGTTTCTTATCTTATATCTCAGAACTGGTTTCTTATCTTATATCTCAGAACTGGTTTCTTATCTTATATCTCAGAACTGGTCTCTTATCTTATATCTCAGAACTGTTTTCTTTTAAGAACTTGTTTCTTATCTTATTTCTCAGAACTGGTTTCTTATCTTATATCTCAGAACTGGTTTCTTATCTTTTCATCTGCATCTCCTTTGAATTTGATCGTCTCTGTGCAAATCTAAATCTTTAAAAAGAAATCCCTTGGTGTCCACTTTTTTATTCCTGCACAAAGAAACTTATTATTTTATGAATCAAAGTGTGGTGTAGGCATTGGTATTGGTGTTTTCAGCTTGTCGTATTTCCTTGGCAAACAAATTAAACTTGAATCAATACTGAATTGCTTTAAAGTTAAAATGTAAAAAAAAAAAAAAATGAAGGGATTGATAAATGAAGGCTGAAGGCATAGCAGGCATGAATATCACTTCTAGAGCATGTGTCACATTTTGTTTCTCTGTCCATTTCTTTAGTGACATTAGTTGATCTAGGACGGAAAAATCATTGTAATCCGAGATTTTTTAAGTTAACTTTTCAAAACTTGAAATTACTTTTCACAAAACGTCACTTTTGCATCTCCTCTATGCCACAGAAAATGCCTGCTGCTAATCTTCACTTTTTCAGTCTTGATAATGTTCACCAGTGAAGCACACAGAACAACATGGACTCATAGAATAGGGAAAGCTACACAAGAGAGTCGAAATAAACCTCTTTTTGCATTTCATATTGCTATGCCAAAATAAATGTATTTTTAATTTAAACATTTTTCTCTACGTAGGTCAAACCAATGTGTGCAGTGTCTCCAAAACTAAACTCTTCACTGTGAAGACTCTGCTATTGATTTGAGAGATGGGGCAACTGATTTACAATATGTTGGAGCTGCAGCTGCTGTCATACCACTGATCATACAGTTAGCCATATCATAAAAATACCTCGTACAATCATGCACAGTACAGTCTTACAAATAGATAAATAACATAAAGATGAATCCTACAGTAAAATCTAAGAGAATCTATAGTGAGATCAAATCAAATAGAACCATGGAACAATAGTAGTGATTTTCAAAGTTAGCATAGACAGGGAAGAAACTCCTCTGTATGCTGTTTGTCTTGGACTTCAGGCATTGCTAATGGCTCCCTAACCACAGCAGAGACCAGAGTCTGTTGTTAAGATCGTTTTGGTAATCGTACTATTCTCTCCAGGACCATGCAGTCCTTCTTGGTGATGTTTCCAACCCAGGCACTGATGCTGCCTGTTTGGATGCTCTCCATTTTGCAGATATAGAAAGTCTTCTGCGCCTTTAGGGGCAACCTGAAGTCCCTGAAGCATCTGAGGTGGTAGAGACACTGTTGGGCTTTCCTTACCAGGGTGGCCATGTGAGAGGACCATGACCATCCTCTCCTCTGGGATACTGTAGATCCTGAGTGGATGGTAATGCCTCTTCTGCTTCCTCCCAGTATGAGCTTGAAGTTGTTCTACTCGAACCAGTTCTCCAGGTAAGTCATTATTATCTTAAATCAGGCCCAACATGATTGCAAAACTATAGTGAAGATGGTTGAGGAGATTTTGATTTTGCTAAATGCTTAGCTGTAGTCCACAAACTGCATTTTAACATATGTCCCCATCCCAGTGTCCAGTTGGGCCGGAGTCGTAAAATAGAAACTAGACTGATGAGGGAGAGCTTATGAAACAGGACACCCTGACAGTCATTGGGTATCTCACATACTGACTCAGATAATACTCTTCCTTCATTTCCTGTGAGCAAATCGTTTAATGCTTGTCGTTTAATGATCTCTGCTCTTTAATTTCACAACACTTAACTTGTACAAATTAACCCTGTAAGAATAAAATGTAAATGGAATTAAAAGTAGGGATAAATGCTCGTGCTTCAATGAGACACCACCTCCTTTTTCTTTACCCGACAACAAATATTTTGATAAAATATTTGCAGAAAAAACAACTCAAACCTGATTATCTTAAGGAGATCATAGAAATGAAACTCTGACAACACATTACTATGATCTAATAATAATTTAAAAACAACATGATGAAATCACCTGAGGAGGGTTTATGCTTTCTCATCCCTCAGTCGCTGCTTCGCCTAAATTCCTGGTCACATGATTCATTTTGTCCTTCATGAAAAAATACAGGCAGTGTCTCATCTTGTGTTCAACCATCCTCTTCCCCCACCTCTATACGCTGATACATGCAAAGACACACACATCCTAAGAAATCAATGGACCTACACACCATCAGGAACCCGCCTCTTGAACTTGCACAGCCTCTTCTGCAGTGATAAGAAATATTCTCAAGATGAAAATCCATATTCTCTGAGCTAAGGCGATAGCAGTCAGCAACAGTTTCTCCATTCAGCTCAATAGGATCTCTGCAGAGTTGATTGATCAGCTAAACTGGATGTGCATCAGAGTTTAACATAATGAGAGAACCCTCACCAAACCTTGTGGATTTAGTCTCTAACTACCTCTGAACAAAGAAGTTAGTTTGAAAAATTGCCAAACTTTATTTCATTTAATTGCTCCTTTAAAAGAGGATACCTTTTAATTTAAGCAGCAGAGTAGAGTCTCCTTTTTTGGAGCTGCTTTAAAAAACTTAAAGTTAATTGATGTAGCCTCCTTTTGGTGCTCTTGTCTTTCCCCTGCAGAAAATGATTCAGCTTTTCAAATAAGAATTTACTTTTAATTTTTCTTCTAAACCCACTCACCCTCTGCTTATTGAGTTCGACTGTGTTAATTACGGCAGCAAATATGCCCTTGAAAACATATACCTGAGTCCAGTGATTATTCAAATGCTCACAATCCTCTGCTTCGATTTGATAGTGTCTTTGCACATTGACTATGCATGTCATTTCTTCCATAATTGATTTGCTTGTAAACAGCTTATTAGAACAAAGATTGCTTTAGGACTCAATAAAGTCATCTCATTACGTGTGAAACACATTAGCGCTGATTAATCTGAAGCTTGAATGCTGATGATGCATCATGCAGGAGAGACTCTGCAAAATCTGAATAATCATCCTTTTATTTGAAACAAACAATGTATTTTCAGCCTGCAAGGAGCTCCAGAGAGCATGTTAGCATCCATCTCACATTTTCAGTCCATCTGCGCTCTTTTCATTTCAAGACACACACACACACACACACACACACACACACACACACACACACACACACACACACACACACACACACACACACACACACACACACACACACACACACACACACACACACACACACACACACACACACACACACAGTATGCCAGTGGTCAGTGCTGGTATGAGGATGCCATCTGTACTCAGACCATCAGATCCCCCTTGGCAGCTGTCCACATCATGACCTGCTTATTTATCACTGCCTGGCACAGGGTGATGATGGTAATTGATTTTATTGAAGCCTCCTCTACCTCTCAACACCTCACCACCTCATCCATTCCCTCCCAAACTTCTCTGCCTCTCTACACAGCTTCATCCTACCTGACCATGGCAGTTTTGTGAGACCTTGTTTAGTTTTTGTTTATGTGTCAAAGAGATGGGGCAGTGATATTGTAAATACAGATGCGTTGATGTGCAGATGGGTGTGAGGCTTTGGTTCATATGGTATGATTGTGCATTCAGACTTTAGACTCCATACATGTGAAGGAGAAGAGGGTGAAAGAGAGGAGTGACGCTGCTTAGGGCTGCTGCAGTGGGACAGCTGGAACCTGGCCAGTCGATAACACTCAACATCTGCCAGAGAGGCTCCATTTTAGGGGCCTTATGACCCCTGAGGAGACTCAAAAGGACTCAGGTACACTGAATAATAGTGGGGATCCCCTGGCAATTAACTCCACAAACCAAATCCACTTTATTGGTATTTTCGTAAAAGCGTTCTCTGCTTACACTGAAAAAACAGAAAAGATTTTTATAGGCCACAAAGGCCCCGTTCACACTGCAGGAAAAATGTGGACCAAGTCTGATTGTGTGCTCATATTTGGCTTTTTCATGGTAGTGTGAACAAACACAAACCACATGGAATCAGATTTTTTTCCAATTATGATTTGGGCCACTTCCATATGTGGTCCTAAATCAGACACAGGTCAAATTTTTGGCAATGCGACCTCAGTCTGAACCTTCAGATCGGAATTCATACGACTTTGACGTCATCTTCCATCGAATAACTGCAATTATTGTTAATTACCTCCGGCAAGGGAGGAGGTTATGTTTTTGGCTGCGTTGGTTTGTTGGTTTGTTAACAAGATAACACAAAAAGTAATGGACGAATTCGGATGAAATTTTCAGGAGATGTCGGTAGTGGCCCAAGGAACAATCAATCAGATTTTGGCGGTGATCCGGATCACTGTCTGAATAAATTGCCACATGTACACTTGTAATGTAATGATTACAATACTCCACAGGATGGGGCTGTCTGCCACAAAATGACTGAAATCTGAATCTCCACTACTGGCACCGTGGCCGTCCTGACAAATGTATCTAATTGATTCATGTCCATATTCCTTTTTATGAATTTCAACAAAACATTACCATGTTTTAATATACTTCCTTTTCTCCTGCCTGTGTGTGTGAGTGGGTTTGAGTTTTGTGTGTGTACGTCTGGGGACGAGTTCAGCGTGATGACTTTTGATTTGGAGTGAAATGGCATTATGGGGAAACTGAGCTGCCTTGGCGGAGGTCTGCACTCTCTGAGTGCTTTCTAGTTATTATTGCAATGTTTTCAATACTGTATTTGAAAACATTGCAGTATTGCAGCATAACCTTGAGTCGATGGCTATCCCTAGATGACAAATGAAAAATGTATAGAAGACAGATTATTTTTAACAGGTGGGATCGCTCTAAACCCTAACATCGACAAGAAAAACTATCTCCCTTAAAATATTGTTACCCCAGATGTGAATGTCTGGGGGCGTATTTTCATTTTCCCACCACTGAATAATCATAGAAATATTATAGGACAAGCACAGGTGTAGCACACTGAAATAGTTAATCCATGTTTGTTACTGATTTCATAATGTCAGTGTGTCCAGTTAGAAATAATTTCCTTTAAATAAGTGTCATAGTTCACTCATGTTTTGTTATTACAATAGTTAAAAGCATTGTTTACCTCTATGCCTATTTACTGTACAGTGACAAAAATTGTATGTGCCTTTTAGAAAGGGACCGCTGGCCCTTTAAGGGAGACACAGGAACAGGCTGTAGACAGGCTGAAGCAAAAACGTGCTTGTACTGAATGCTTGGACCTTTCCTTGTTAATAAAGTTGCAAGAAAGAAAATAGACGTGTTTCCTACAGTTTATTTTGAGGGTGCAACACAGGCAGCAGTGAGTCTCTGATTGTCTCACTTTTTAGCAACTTAACACTGCTACTTGTTATTTGGAGGATGTCACTGTAGACTTGAGGATTTATAGCAGATAGTTGACAGAATATTTAGATCCAAGCAACTTGCAGAAAGACAGAGAAAAATGTGCAGCTACAAATCATCTGCCTCTTCAGCAGCATTAACAGCACCACAGATTTATCAATACAAACTGATACAATATAATACACTGCTGATATTTCAGATCCATGGTCGGGGCCAGAGAATATAACAAATGTCAGTTTAATAAAGAGTCAATTGTGTCAGGAAGACAAGACTAAAATATTCGACCAAACAACCCTTTTGCCTCTGCACTCTCTCCTCTACTAGTGGATGGAGAAGAGGGATGGCATTCCTCCACAAAGAGATGTGTTATTTGTGAAAATAAAATTCATGCAAAATACCAGTTTCATCTATTGAGAAAAGCAAGTGATGTTCAGTGGACGACAATTATGACTTATGAATTATTTTCCAAAACAAATCCCTAAACATAGGCTAACTGCGAGGTGCGTGTGCATGTTTTGCATGCATGTGGGTTTTGCATGCATGTGTGTGTTTAACCAGGGTGTTTTTTGTGTCTGAGCAGCACCATCTCAGGCTGTCATTACCCATCTCAATGCACATATCAGAGAATGAGCCAGGCATTAGGATGGGTGGCAGGTGGGAGTCGGGTCCAGGGAAAGATCAATGCAATTTGCAAAGTGCCTTCCACACAATTTCAGTGTTGGATTGTCTCCAGCAGTGAAAGCGAGAGGTGCATGGCAAAGAAAAAACCTTGGTTAAGAAAAAACTTAACTTCATGAAAACTCTATACGTTTTTACTCTGACTGTCACCAATGACAAGGGATAACAGATCAGTGCATCTTCTTTCTGCCATGCTGTACAGCAGTAAATACATCTCTACTTGTTGTAGGCAAACAAAGCAACTCTCAGGACAGTAGGACCGATAGCATCGCGGTTAGTGCACCTGGAAGGATCTGCAATGACTTCTGGTGCACTACAGGGTAATGCACATAAGATAATATCTTAAGTCAGATTAATGACTGTTTCCGTTGAAAATGTTTTTTTCCCTGGTGGTGAGCCAACAGCTGAAATTCACAACTGGAAGAGACTAAATCATGTTGGATAGCTTTGTGATATTTTTATCTCACACCACAAGCATCTATTGATTCTGCAGCATGTTTGACGATAAATTAATCTAGTTATCTCTTGTTTTTCCTTCAACCCCAATCTGCACAGTAGCAACACAAAATCCCCATACAGACACACTCTATCAAATTTATTGATACAAGTTTGTCCCAGTGGCGTTACAATCTGCTGCTAACATTGTACAATTTTTACTGCATGCAAAACCCTCTATCAGCAGGAAAATGAGAAGGTAATAAAGTTTTTAAAAATATATTCTGCAAACATGTAGATGGTGAATCTGTGACTAATGACTTCCTGAATATACAAATCAATGCTCTGAATAAATCAAATATAACCGTATATAATTACAATATGCAAATTACATACAGTAGTTGTTGGAGTATATGTCAGCTGTAAAATGTTATTTATTAAATATTTTCTAGCTCTTTTAAGCTTCAAATAATAAGCAAAAGTAAAAAAGACTTTCCTAAGCTTGAGGTTGGGAGCCCCTTGTGTGATCATTTGATTTACAGTGAGGGACACATATTTTGAAGATCAATATTTGATTGAGTTTTAATAAAGCTGATGAAATATTGCAAAAAATATCTTCCAAATAGGATAGATAATGGCTAAAAATGGTTAAATGGATTCCACTTTGTCTTTAGTTTGATGTTGTGTTTTCAGTATCGTGGGATGATTTATTTTAAACATTGCAAAAATCTTTACAGACATAGAGCCTCAGTTCCCAACCTGATAGAATCACAAGGCCCTCAGATATTATTTAGGTCAAGGACAGAAAGCGTCTGGGCCTCTCCTCTCCAGTCTGAGGCTGGATCTTTGCCCCACAGATCTTCAGGGACAGAAAGCTACAGTAGGATTCTAAAATAAGTCTGACGTGCCCAGCATAATCAATGGCTCCTCCACAGCTGGCCTACTTTAGCTGCCTCACACACTGAACCATGATCAGTGAACAGCATCTAAACATGCAGAAGCCTCGCACTAGTTTAGGATTGCTGACCATAACACTTCCCCCCCTTAAAAGACAACAAATTCGTAGAGAATGAAGTTTGATTGTCAGTAGAAATGCATATAAACTGCACGGAGCTGAAGTGTTGTTTGTATGTATGTGGAGAATACAGCTGCAGTCTCATTTGAAGTGTAAGAGCTTAAAGCACTTGATATGTCATTTGGAGAGTGAGAGACATAACAGTTTAAGTGTCAGTAGAACTCTAAGTTGTTGAATGTTAAGTTTATCAGAGCACTAAACGACAGCTGGAGCGCTACCCTGTGAGAAGTTAAGTGTTAATAAGACCCTGTAAGTGTTAAAGAGTAGGTTAAGTTTTAAACTGCAAGGAGATGAAGAGTCTGTTTGTATGTACAGTCACCAAAGAACTAAATACGACCAAGTGAGAATGAAAGCAGATGAAATTTCAGTGCGTTTCCCTGAGCCTTACTTTGCTTGCATGGTGGCTAAACAAAATCTATCTACGCTATCAAGTCAAATTTATAGAAGTAAAATCACATGTTTGTCCCAAAGGGCTTACAATCTGTTGCTAATGTTGTGGAGCCTGTGTAGTTTGAAAGCATTATAAAGAATAACCATAGTGATCCACTCCAGTGAAACATTAGTCAGGATTCACGTCCCGACATTAATCTGCACATGGCTTGACAAACTGTAATTCACTACTACAGGCACATGCAAATTACAGCTCTCTGAATGTACAAGGTAATGTTATACACTTGTGACAATACAAGGAGTTGTTGTGACAATGGGCCCATTTTGAACAGTCCAGGCAGGTTTAAAAAAAGTTTAATATTTGGAAATTCTGAAAGATGTTTGAAAAAATAATAATTAATAATTAAGTAAACAGCCATTCTTAATGATGCCAATGAGAATGTTAATGTCTACCACTGGAATAGGAATGGAGCCCAGTAATAGTATCCATCAATAAGAAAGCATGGAGAGACTGCCATAAAAGCTCTTCATCTGGGTGGTCAATCAAATAATGGTCACAATAATAACCATACTTGCTATTATTATTGTTATTATTTTTGTTATATTCATTATTATTATAACAAAAAAATTGATGACAAAAATAAGTGAATCAGGTTGTAATTACTGTCTGTCTTGACTCAACCTTTCGTCCACAATAGAAATTCCAGGTAAATGAACCAATCATAACCGGGTTTATCAGGGCAGCCAATGAAAATTCTAGTAAAGAGTCATTCTGACCAATAGAGAACAAGACTGGGGCAGCTAATGTGTGCCAGGGTTGAAAGCTTGTGAGGATTTAAATAGGATCGCAGTCAGAAACACATGCTAGATTTTAATTAAAAATGTATTCTTAAAGAGCTTTTAAAAAATTAAGGAAAACTCGTTGATTTTCTAGAATTTTCGAGGCTTAAGGAGAATGCACCACAGAGATCTCTTGGCCTGAGCAACTGACCAAATTCTTACTGATGTGTTACTCTCACTAAATGGACTGAGGGGCTCTTTCAATGGAGAAAGAAAGAGGTGCATGACTGGCAGCCATGAGAATATCATTAGGATTAGCTGCAGAATGTAGGCCATCCTCTGTTTCTCTGGACTGGCCCACAGAGAGAGGAGAGAACTCCTGGTAGGAGAAAATATCTAGTAAGTCCCTACTCTGAGGTTTTTAGTGATTTTAATCACTGTAGATCTTTGGGAGGAAGAAAGCTGAGAAAATAGTGTGGTTGTGTCCCTTCAATCTTTAGGAGGCGCTTCATTCCTGAACGATGAAATAAAACATTTGTTTTGTATTTTGATATGTAAACATTCAATTTAACGACAAATCTCTGCTGGTCCTGGATACCAAAGCCAACTACTTAGAAGACCAATGCAGTTTTCAAAAAGTAATGCAAGGCAACGGACTGTTATGCACAGAGGAATGAAAATATGGAATAGTCTACCATCAAACATTAAAATGGTTTTAAACACAGTTTAAAGAAATACTTAAAGACACAGAACTGTCATGTGTGGTTCAAAAATAGGACCCAAATGCAGACAACTGGCACAAGACAAAAGCTGAAGTAAATGAAAATACTTTAAATAAACTACATCAGGATGAGCAGAGGCAGAGGCATAACAAAAATACCAATAATGTCCAAAAAGTAAAAATACAGAGTCCAACTGAAAAAGCCAATAATAAATCCAAAAGTATAGCAAAGTCCATGAAAAACATAAACTAACAAAACCCACAATGAAGAAACTTACTGAGGAGAAATGCAGACAATCACAAGGGCTGACGTGGGGCAAAGCAGGGCAAAAACAGCAGGGCAAGGAAGGGCAAATAGAGCTAGGAAGGAATCACAGGGCTAGGAGGGAATAACGGAGCTAGACAGGGAATAACAGACAAACTGACACAGAGGACAGAACCAGAACCAAACAGACTTAAATACACAAAGTAACCAATGACTCACAGGTGGAACAGGGAGGAGGAGACAATCAGAGACAGGTGGAAACACTCAGACAATCACGAAGGAGGGAAAATGCAGAGAAGGGAAAACCTTAAAGGGGAAAACATGAGGAGGATAAACTAATCATAAGACAGAGCAAACAAACAGGGAAAGGGAGCAAACTGGAACTACAAACATGGAAGACTAAAACACAGACAGAGGAACCATAAGGGTAAAACAGATCATAAGAAACACAGGAAATGCAAAGCAAGAGCAAATGACATGGAATAAGGCTACAAAATAAAAGAGGAAACAGTGGCACTAATTCATGAAATGAACCTACAAAATAAGTGGAACCAAAAACTAGGATCATAAGAAAACAAAGAAAATGCAAACCAAAAGCACATGGCAGGGAAAATACTTTCAAAATAGAACAGGAAATGGCAACCTAAATACTGAACCATGACAGAACACCAGCCTCCCATGTTTTACTACCTAACATTTGACTGTGAATAATTGGTGATTTTTATGCTGTTTTTAGTGGGATCAGTGGTATTAAGCTGTATCGAATGTTTTATATGACTTCTTGTCATTGTTTTTATTTTTTTTGTCCAATCATGTTGTTTGTTTTGTAATTTATTGTTGTCTTGGATCTTAAATAGACTATTGTTTTGTAAGATGTTGTCATGTTTACTTGTGTGGACCCCAGGAAGAGTAGCTGCTACCTTTGGTGGTGACTAATGGGGATCCAAATAAATAAATATACACTAATAAAAACATAACTATGACTCAATTTTCCAGTTATGTACTTAAAAGTCACAAACTGGACCCTCCCACACAACCGGCTCAACCGTCACCCACAAGTCTCCCACAAAGTCTCCCCTAAGCCCAGATTCCATCAGGATAGTGTAACTACCAAGGGATTAAATCATCTAGTCTTAGTCCTAGTCCTAGTCCTAGGAAGAACTGAATTAAGATGTTAATTTTTAGTAAGTACCCTCTTTTCATTCTTACAATTTGATTGCTAATATTAGCATCCTAGCAAAACATGTTATTGTCACACCAGGCCTATGGACATGAGTCAATAGTTTTACAGGTACAGCACAATGAAGTGAAATTCACCAGCTACTGTAGTTCAGGCGGTCAGCTCATGTCTGCCACTGCAATCATGTGGCAGTACGGTGGCCCTGAGTGGTCAGTGCGCTGCAAACTGTATTCTGTTTGTTATCCAAAGGCTGAGAAAACATGCTGATCTCAGTCAGACTTTTGAAAGATCGAGACACCACTAAATTAAACCAGCAGAATCAGAGACACTGAAGTATGATATCTTGTAGCTCTGCGTAATGCTGATTACTGATAGGACGTTATGAGGTCTGGGTTTGTATCGTCTGGTGTTCAGAAAATCACAAGTTACAAATGTAAGGGTTGAGTAAATCATCTGCTGAGGGAAAAAAAAGACGTTTTCAGGAAAAGAAAACTCTTTTTGCGTGTTTTCTACAGTCATATGTAAAAAATGGTTGAAGTGTCTAAGACTAAAAAACATATGAACACAAAACATGATGAATTTGTAATTCCTGAAAGCCTCTGGGTTAACAATCTGCTGTCTGCTGACATGACTTCTGAAGTTAAGTGGCACATTCAAGCTGCCTCTCAGAATGAGCTGGTATCATCTGGCCTGAAGCGATGCAGTGGAGTTACTTCAAATATCTCTCCAAACTTGGCAGGAACTTGATACAGTGGGAATAAATCTTACTCTGAAATATATATTCAAAAACAAATATCACACAAAAACAGTTGTATACAGTAGATAAAAATAGACTACATACATTGTGTTATTAATAATTTAATTCTTAAAATGTTTCAATAATATGCTATATATATTCATTATATCTATAAATTATTTGTGATTTTAAGTCTCTACTCTTTGTCATGAACATAAACATTTTCCTTATTTCTGGTCCTCAGTGGTATTTTACTCTGTATAACAATATTCATATTGCAATGATCTCTTCACAATTAACAGAGATTAATTAATGCATTAATGAGCAATGATAAAATCTCTAAGATGAAGCTGTTAAGATTAGCCAGCCTCGGGCCTGTTGATGTCCAAACATTTTATAATGTAATTAGAACAATACAAAAGTATAAGTTTCCACAAATTGTATGCAAATCAACTCTGTAATCAAATTTTAAATTATTTTTGTCTTGTATTACATTTATACTGCACAGTAATAGAAGCATTTAGAGAAATCACAAGGTATGCTTAAGTAAAAGTTTTCAGTAACATTGAGAATAACACAGTGACCCTTTAACGTTTTCAAAAATACTCCTTTGTTTTTCCTTAATTCAGATCAAAGATACAAAACGTAATACCTGCATGTGACATTTATCTAATGGTACAGTGGCAGGAACTGATCTCTTAATAGGTCTGGAGTGGCTAATTGGATGCAGCCAAACCCAGAGTTCAACTTCAAATGGAGGCTTTATAACAACATTCAGCCATTAGTGGTGAGTTGCAGTGTTCCTGTACCTAAACTCTGACCTCATTGAATTGTCAGTTATCTGTGAAGGGCTACATTAACGGAGTGGTTTATTTTATTTCACCTTTGTTATTGATTTAAGGTGATTTAATGATAGATCCAATTAGTTAGTGGAAGACAGAACAGGGAGGTGTTACAGGTGGAGGTCGCCAACCTCCAGGAGATAGAATAGGTAGAGCCAGGTTTCAGGGTCCTGTTTTAATTTGAAAGCTCATTTCTCCATGTCATGTCTTTTTACTTTACACTTCCTGTCTGTCTGTTTTCCCTCCTTTTAGATTGTTCATGATTTTCACCCGTGCCCCATCCCCACCTGTTCCCAATCCTGTCTCATCACTCTGTGTATTTAGTCTGTGTGTTTTCCCCTCTTTAGTTACCAGTTCATCTGTGTTCCTCACGTGTTCTTCTTTGGTGTTTCCTCTGTGATCCGTGTTCCTCGCTAATTGATCCGTGTTCCTCGCTAATTGATTCCTTGCTAATTCCCTATGTTCCATATTCCAGTGATTTTTCAGTTACATTATCATTTTACTCTCCCTGTTTTTTGGATCTGACTTTTGCTCCCTGCTTTTTACCTCCACCAAGGAATTTATGTGATTGGTTCAGTTTCTTTGCTTGTTTTTCTGTTTGTTATTATGATTATGCAAAATCAAATGGACGGATTTGCATAAAAGTTTCACCAAAGATGGACCCTAGCATATCCTAGAGGTGATTAAATTTGATGATCTGGTGAGAGATGGGACTGGTACTGCTGGAATAAGGGCCAGTGTCCACCAAAGCATTTTATCCCAGCTGTAAATAGCAGGTGCTCTTCTGAAAACGCCGAGCTGGGAGCGCTTGAGAGCGCTTTGGAGGTGCAGTGTTTGTCAGCTGAGACGCTTTGGTTGCTATGATACGGAATATCCATGGAAGTAATTTGACAAATACTGAGTGTAAAAATGGCAGCACAAGGTGGAGGACTTGCTCTGGCCCTGGCTCTGGATGAAGGGAAGGCTGGAGGAAGTAGGAAGATTGGACGGACCTGCAGGTTGATGTGGGTTCATGACATTTTGTGGTATTTGTCCCGCCCCTCCTCCACTGTGATTGGACGGTTGTGTAAAAAGTGACAGTGACGAGTGCAGCGTTTCACCCAAAGTTGAACATTTTTCAACTCTCGGCGAACAGAAAAAAATGCCAAACATGCAGAAAAGACCCTCAGAGCAGAAAAGAAAAGACCCTCGGAGCAGAAAAGACCCTCAGAGCAGAAAAGACCCTCAGAGCAGAAAAGACCCTCAGAGCAGAAAAGACCCTCGGAGCAGAAAAGACCCTCAGAGCAGAAAAGACGCTCGGAGCAGAAAAGACCCTCAGAGCAGAAAAGAAAAGACCCTCGGAGCAGAAAAGACCCTCAGAGCAGAAAAGACCCTCAGAGCAGAAAAGAAAAGACCCTCGGAGCAGAAAAAACCCTCAGAGCAGAAAAAACCCAGGGAGCAGAAAAGACCCTCGGAGCAGAAAAGAAAAAGACCCTCAGAGCAGAAAAAGACCCTCAGAGCAGAAAAAGACCCTCGGAGCAGAAAAAACCCTCAGAGCAGAAAAAGACCCTCGGAGCAGAAAAAAACCCTCAGAGCAGAAAAAACCCTCAGAGCAGAAAAGAAAAGACCCTCGGAGCAGAAAAGACCCTCAGAGCAGAAAAGAAAAGACCCTCAGAGCAGAAAAAACCCTCAGAGCAGAAAAAACCCAGGGAGCAGAAAAGACCCTCGGAGCAGAAAAGAAAAAGACCCTCAGAGCAGAAAAAGACCCTCAGAGCAGAAAAAACCCTCAGAGCAGAAAAAACCCAGGGAGCAGAAAAGACCCTCAGAGCAGAAAAAACCGTCAGAGCAGAAAAAACCCTCAGAGCAGAAAAGACCCTCAGAGCAGAAAAGACCCTCAGAGCAGAAAAGACCCTCAGAGCAGAAAAGAAAAAGACCCTCAGAGCAGAAAAAGACCCTCAGAGCAGAAAAAACCCTCAGAGCAGAAAAAACCCAGGGAGCAGAAAAGACCCTCAGAGCAGAAAAAACCCTCAGAGCAGAAAAAACCGTCAGAGCAGAAAAAACCCTCAGAGCAGAAAAGACCCTCAGAGCAGAAAAGACCCTCAGAGCAGAAAAAACCCTCAGAGCAGAAAAGACCCTCAGAGCAGAAAAAGACCCTCAGAGCAGAAAAAGACCCTCAGAGCAGAAAAGACCCTCAGAGCAGAAAAAGACCCTCAGAGCAGAAAAGACCCTCAGAGCAAAAAAAGACCGTCAGAGCAGAAAAAACCCTGGGAGGAGAAAAGAAAAAGACCCTCCGAGCATAAAGAAAAGACCCTCAGAGCAGAAAAGAAAAAGACCCTCCGAGCATAAAGAAAAGACCCTCAGAGCAGAAAAGAAAAAGACCCTCCGAGCATAAAGAAAAGACCCTCAGAGCAGAAAAAGACCCTCAGAGCAGAAAAAGACCCTCAGAGCAGAAAAGACCCTCGGAGCAGAAAAGACCTCGATGCTTAGCACCTCGTCACCGTTTGTAGAATAGTGTAAATTATGCGGTGCTCCCATTGCAAATAATTTAAAAAATAAATACGTTGGCCCCAGGAAAAAATGCTTTGGTGGACACAGGCCCTAACAATTATGTCAACCATTGTTGGGCCTTGGCGGAGGTTTGCACTCTCTGAGCGCTCTTGTTGTGCAGTTTGCTTTGGACATAAGTTATCTTCTGTGTTCCGAGCCGTTTGCCTGTTTTTTTTGGATATTGCCCCTCCCTGTCATTTTTTGGTTTCTACAATTAAACTGCTGAGCTGTATTTTTGTCTCTGCCTCGTGTCTGCGTTTGGATCCTCAACCTTTTTGTTTCACCAAGATTGTGACAGCCAGGGGCTCAGCTGGCTGGGTTGTATTCCTGCTATTTCCTTATTGGTAGAACCAGATCCAGAACCAGAGCCAGCTGTAGAGAGTTCACAGCGAAACAGGACACACATGCTTCAATTTGTCCATCTTCTGGGTTTTTACGAAAATAACTGAAACCACCTGTGGGGCTGTGGAAGACATTAACTTTAACATAAATGATTCCTACTGCTATGGGATGGAGCAGTCATCACAATGGACATCAACACTCGTCACACACAGGATGCTTGACTGGCTGATGTGTGGCAGGTGAATGAATGTGTCAACCAGTGTCATGAAATACAGGGAGTATTAGTTAAGTGCTAGAGGTACTCATTGTTTCCAAAAACATTAAGTGTGAATGGACTATTATTTGCTTTACACTGGTAAGGTTAGATCACTTAAAGGACACATTATTTCCTGTACTATTAAAGCAGGAAAATAAAAACCATCAACAGAATAATTTAAAACAGGTTTCTAATGTTAAAACACTCAGCCTGTCTCCATTTAGTCAGGAATAGAAACAGGTAATTAGGAGAATAATAGCACGGGCAGTCGGAGGAGTAGGAAGAACTTTAATTTGGAATTAGCATTTCCACTAAAACAATAATTGACTGAAAAATAATCAGGCCTCCCTCAGCTGGAAGCTTTTTAAACTGATGGGATGGTTGTGTTATTTTTTTCATTTTCTTTGAATTCCTTTCTCGCTCAAGGACATGTACAACGAGTCTCTTTGATTAAATGTTCTTGAGTTCTGCAGCTTTTCAGAATTCACTGTCAGTCCTGACTTAATCATACAGTGTTTATTGGCTGCTTTGAACTATGTATATTGCTAAGTGCGAGTTGGAGGATAACAAACTTAATCTCTGTTCTGTAACATGCCGTCATTACAATTTCAATTACAATTTGCAATTTCCATGATTTTACCGATGAAAAGTGTTTCCAAACTGCTTGCGAAATCACAGACATTGCTGTTTAAGGATGACTGGTGTTGCATATTTTGTTGATGAATGTGTAGGATGGAAGATTAAGAGGTCTGTCAGAATCAACAAAAAGCTGTATGCCAGTCCTTTGAGATTCATCTGTACCACAATACAGCAATTTAACTTTGACAGCTGCATTGAGGGAGTTTTAAAAATGCAGGTAAGCAAATAAAACCCATTTAAGAAAGCAGATCAGTCAACCCTGCATATTTCAAAGATAAGGGTTGCATCCAATCTACTGAAGTAATAATAGTTTTCTGCAAAGTTGTCGTCATACTTTACTTTCAGTTTTGTTTCTTGTCCCTGAACATGTTTAAATAAACCCATATGCATGCACTAATTCCTCAGAACGTCTGATAAGATGAAGAGAGAAAAGGCCATTTATCCCAGTATGGCTTACTCACTCTGAATGGATGAATCTGGTTTTATTTGGCCTTCTGAGGTCATTCGGCTTCAGGGAAGATCTCTATGGACTATCTACCTGAACCATCCATTAATCTCCTTTAACCGCTTGCTGGTTATGCAAGAGCCCTGTTGTCAAAATGATATAAAGGCAAGTCATTCCACCAGGAAAAAAGTAGTCAGTGTTTGACCTGTAATTGCCGTATTATCCATGTGTTCATTGTCACCCACCACAATGTTATAATGTGTTCCTGTCGTCAAAAGGTTTGGGTAATGGTGATTTTTATTCAATAAAAAGAGGCATAAAGTTTACAGGTGATTTCTATCAGGTAGGACCAGCCTCATAGCATCTATTCCTTCAGAGCTGAACTTCCCGATGAGAGAAGCTGATCTGAGACATTCAGGAACTCCTGTCAGTGTTGTTTATATGCACAAAGACCTCTCACATTGCCAGAAGCTATAGGCTGGCAGGAAAAAAAGATGTGGCAGCAACCAAAGTGATGCACTCCTCAGAACATGTGAAAAAGGTTCTTTTAAAGGGATGTCAACCTGGTGATGTGTGAAGCACCTTTATGTATTTCTTTGGGAAATAAACAAAAGGGTGTCGGAGCCAGAAGGTGAACCTCTATATTTATCAGTTGGTTTGTATTTCAGTCCTCACGTGTGTTTAGAAGCTGCAGGTAATGACTAGTAGAGTACAAGTTGTTCTCTGGGTAGGTCATCTGGGTTTATCCTTACGGACATGGGGGGAAGCTTGGATGCCGCAAAGGAGCCTGTAACTGCTGGTCTCTCAGATAAGGTGGTTCAGACATGGATGCCTTCCCTGTGGAGTAATTCTGGATAGATCCAAATAGTCTGACACCTTGGGGCAGACCCAAAACACGAAGGGAGGATTGTAAATCCCACCTGGCCTGAGAATGCCTCAGGATCCCCCCCAAAGAGCTGAATGATGTGGCTCTGGAGAGGAGCACTTTGAGGCCCTGGATGGATATTGCCACTGTGATTAATAGAAAATAGACAGATGGCTATGGTTATGGGCATGAGTCAATGCAGTCTATCCAGTAAACCGCAGACCATGTCTTCAAGTAATGGGGTGACAAAGAAACCTAGGACCACCACAGAATAAGAATTAATAAATTAGTTAAATGCAAAAAACACAAATTAAACAATTAAACTATTTATTGATATCATATATATTCAACCCATACACAGTAATGCCCTGAAAAGACAATATTTGAATAATGTTTCATCACCAGACCCTACCCCACCACTACCGACATATAGAAAGGTTTTTTTTTCTTTCCCTCTGGGAGCAGCCTCTGCAGGGTGTGAACTCTCTCATTTGGAGGGCTGGGGAGTCCATATGGCCGTCAGTGCTGCTCACACGATCTGATGAGCCTTATTTTAGTAGAAGGCACCCTGCTGCCTCTAAGTAGCTAATTTGGGCCCATGGAAATTAAATGTCTGCACTCTGTGTTTACTGTAAGGCACAACTCCATTTGTACTCTAATGATCCCAACCGAGAGAACGCTATCAAGGCTCAATCAACTTTAACAGCACGGTTCTAAGCATCAAATCATCACAACTCCATTTCTCTAAATTGTATATTATAGTGTTATTAAACTATTGAAAAATTGGAACATTATAATCACAAGTCTTAATGTTTGTCTTTGATTTAGAGAGAATGCCTTAGCTGAGAGAAAAAAGAAACTTTACATGATTTAAAAATGAGAACTGCAAAGAGGACAGGAGCCTGACTCAACGGTGGTGGTTTTCCTTCACAGATTCCATTGCTGTGTAGAACTCAGGGTGTCCATGGGTGGTGTGTGGTTTCAGGATCCCTTCCCTTTTCTTGTCCAGGCTGCTGTGGTAAGCCTTCGCTCTGTTTGTTTTTTTGCCCCTGTTTGTTTCCTGTATTTTTAAAGAAGCTATTTTTTACATAATTGTAAAAACAAATCATGCTTTAAAATTATAATAATTAATTATAATAATTTGAACTTGAATTATATATATATATATATATATATATATATATATATATATATATATATATATATATATATATATATATTTAATAATTGTATTATAAATTATACTATACTTTTGTATGGAATCACATCTCCAGATCATGTAAATGTAAATAATAATTAATTGTAATAATTTTAATTTTAATTATATTTATATACAGTATATTATATATAGGTAAATATATACAGTACCAGTCAATAGTTTAGACACAGTTACCCATCCACTTGAATGGGAAACTGTGTCCAAATTTTTGACTGGTAGTGTATATTATATATCTATATATATATATATATATATTTATATAATATATATGATATATTTTTATATATATATATATATGATATATAAAAATATATCATATATATTATATATTAATGTATACATATACCATATATATTATATATTTATATATATAATTTATTATATATTTTATTTATAATAATTGTATTATAAATTATACGATACTTTTGTATGGAATCACATCTCCAGCCCATGATAATGTAAACCTGTGTGATCTCTGGACCCTGAATTAGTGGTAGAGCCTTCTTTTTTTTTTTCTTTTTTTTTTAATGAACCATAAAATATACACAAAATACATAAACAACAAATAAAATAAGAGCAATTTTTCTCAGAGGTTAAGCCTTCTGACTATTTCGTGGGGAGAAATTCCCCAGGTGGTGTTGTTGATCTAAATATCATTAACACCTTGTACTGTCTGCTAACATTCCATTCCATGTCCCCTGCACATGCCACACATAGTTACCCAGAAATAATGAAATTATAATTAGTCCTCCACATTTGGATGCAAGCAGCAACAAAGTGAATTCTTCACTCCACGAAATATTCTGGAAATCCTCTTCAAGAATTTCCGCATGCGACCAGAGGAGGCTGGGACATCAGGTGTGATCTCTGTTGGTGTAGCTCCTTCAAAAGACTTGGCAGTTAAATCCTCATCTTTGGAACATTGATGTTGTCCTCCATCAGATGAGCAGACATCTGGATGTTCTTCATCTGATACAGGAGGTACCACTCCATCAGAGTAGCAGGCAACTGGATCTTCATTGCCGGAGTCAGTGACTGGACATTCATCAGATGACCCTGTGGTGAGACCATCGTCATCATAAACCCCATTAGAGGACTCTTGGGAAGATCGGTAATCTTCTGAGCTGTACAGGCTGTCTGCTGAAAACACTGGGCACTCGTTCATGACAGCTTGAGAGGCCTCCAAACTGGAACAAGAATGACAATCAGTTGGTGAATCACTCAATCCATTAATGACACACAGTCCATCCAACAATGATATCTACTAGCAGACACACAGTCACTTACTAGGCTCTGTTGTCAGGGTGCCTGATCAGGTGGTCCATTGTAATGAAAGGGTGCTGCAGAGCTTGATTGGCTGACATTCTCTTATTCCCGTCAACATGCAGCAGCTGCTTCAGAAGGTCCCCAAAAGCAATCCTGTCCTCAAATTCAGCATCCCCGTCTGTTGGATAGACCTGGATTTGGAAACAGATTCAGTTCAGTTGATCCAGTCCCTACTTCTCAGAGACGGGTAATTAACAAGTGCTGCTTCAGTCTTAACTCATACAACAGAAAGTGCTTACATTAACCAGGTCTTCCAGAGAGCTGAGCAGGTTGGCTTCTGTGCATTCTTCTGCCATCTAAAGAGACAGAATATTCATGAGGACCATTTCACAATAGTTGACATAATATAAGAAGAACATGGTTACTCAACCCTTACCCTCCACGTAGAACCATCAGCAGTTTCATCCTCAATGAATATCTGCTGGGTATATTTCCCAGCACGGAGCAGGTGGTCCTCCGGCTGACCCACAAGCTTAAACACGAGCTTTATCTGCAGATAAAAAATACAGAGTCACATCAGTTGATATTCTGCATAAGGTCACCTCTTGGCTGTGTACATTTGAGGTAGCTGACCTACCATCTCGTACTCCGAGGAAGCATTGATGAGGTCTTGACCCAGGTAGAGGAAGGCCAGGGTGCAGGCGACTCCCCATACATCGATGGCCTCAGTGAAGGGCAGGCCAAGGTAAACCTCTGGAGCCCTAAGGAGGGAAGACAAGAGTCAAAGATGACAAACGCGTGGCATGCTATGAAGATCAAGAGAACGTGGATGTTTAAATGAAGGACATAAGCTCTTCTAGATGAATGAATGAGCATTGCAGGGTAAAGATACCTGTATGAAGGTGCCTGACAAATCAGTCCACACCAGACATCGGTCTCTGTCATGGCCCAGCCGAAGTCTACTAATTTCACCCTGTGGGGCTGGTGTTTTCTATCAACAAACATGATATTATCCGGTTTGATGTCAGCATGCAGGATATTGGCAGCCTTGAGTTCATTCAAAGCCATGAAAAGCTGCAGGAACAAACAGGAAAGGACAAGTTTAGGATTCAGTTTTCCATTTGCTAATATTTAGGACTAGCCATGCTCGGACAGAATCCACAGTTTTATTCTGTGGTGTTGATTTTGGAAAAGTTTCAGCTCCCAATGGCTGTTCCATTGGTGTGTGAGTGTTTGTGTTACTGCTCCTAATGAGCAGGTGGCGCCTTGCATGGTACGAATGCCAGAACTGTATGAATGTTGCTGTGAATGTGTGAATGCGTTGTGTTGTAAAGCGCTTTAAACTGTACGAGGTCAGGATATTTATCCTCTGTGAGATGTAAACTACTTGTGTAATCCTGCTAACAGACAGACAGACAACCCTCAGTGAAAACATAATCTCCTTGTTGGAGGTAATAATACACACCTGCTTTGCAATAGGCCTAATCAAACCCAGAGTCAGTGGCTTCACTTCAGGACATTCGACCACGTTGGTGAGATTGTTGTCCAGCATTTCAAATACGAGACAGCTCCACCCTTTGTATTCAAACCGCTCAAAGAGCTTCATCATGAAACTGCTGCCTGGAATCAGGATTCTGATCTGTTCTAACATGAGCACCTGGGGAGAAAAGAAAGACATGACACTTCATAGTACAGTGATGGAGCATACAAAGTAAAATTTAGGGAAACAGCAGTGTGTTTTTACAGTCAGATGGAATCCAAAGACCTACCTCATAGTCTACATCACACTGTTCAATAGTCTGCTTGAAAACCTTCACTGCCACTTCCTCTTTTGTTGTCTCATTCTGGCACCTGTACACATGACCAAAGCTGCCTGAACCAACCATCTCCAGAACAATGTAGCGAGTAGAGCTGCTGGACAGAATATTTCCTTCCTCTTCCTTTTCCTCTTCCTTTTCCTCTTTCTTTTCCTCTTCCTTTTCCTTTTCCTCTCCCTTTTCCTTTTCCTCTTCCTCTTTCTTTTCCTCTTCCTCTTCCTTTATTTCTGTCAGTGCAACTGTGAGGAAAGACAGTGAACATGGAGATAAAATATGTGAAGTCTTGTGTTTGTCAGGCTCAATGCATCAACAGAACATGCAATATTTCCAATAATTATCTCTTCATGACACAGAGCTGCTCTGTCCTGTTTCACTTTTTAAGGGGTAGTTTAAAAAAACAAAAACCTGATTGCTGGGTCTTCAACAGCTCACGCAGTGATGGATCAGCATATATTCTCTTATGATTCCCTTCAAGCACCAGCTGTCTCATGTGCTGCAACCCATTCCTTCTCTCCTCAATGTCGGAGTGGTCCTCTGGAAAGGTCTAGAATTGGAAACATATTCAGTTCCGTTGATCCAGTCCCTACCTCTCAAAGATATGTCATTAACAAATTTTGTTTCAGTCTTAATTCATACAACAGAGAGTGCTTACATTAGCGACAATATCCAGCTGCTCCAGCATCCACTTCTGCGTATTTGGCTTTATTTTCCTAATTGCTTGGTATTTCTGTGGCATGTTGTTGTTGGTAATTCTAAATATTCTGCTAAATGACTCTTGTCAAAAAAATATTAAACACAACATAATCCAGCAAACATTGTGTACCTTATATAGGGTTGTTGGCTTTTATGACATTTTTCTGCTTTATTGTGTTATCTGTTGCTATGGTTTTTAGAACTGTCACTCATCTTTACCACATGTGCCTTTGATGTCATAGGCCCCGTTTCCACGTCATCGTTTTACCGAAACGCGTTCACACAGAAACGTTTCCAATACGATCCCCGTTACCACGACAACGCAAATACGACTGAAAACGCTGTAGTGTGCATGCCAGGGCAGGAAGTGACGGTGTAACTTCTCACAATCAACACCACAAAATAAGAGGATGCGCCTGCGTAGAAAGACGTTCTCCACAGTGAGTAAACATAAACAACACATGGCGAATACACGAAGGAACTGCGGAGATGCGGAGAATTTCTTATGGACGGACGACGAAGTGGAATTGATTTTGCGAGTGACTCTCGACTACAAGGCGACCGAATCCGGTCCTCGATCCCTGCTTCGGAGTCCTCGGTCCCGTTTGAGCCACCAAGCTGCAACGAGGATACAGTTTGCAGCGACCTCCAGCCTGAAGTGATCGAGAGGCGACGAGACTTCAGGCTGGTTTGTTAACAACTCTTACAACGCATTTGAGATATTTGCTACACTGTCTGCTGTTGCAGGAACTCAGAGGACAGCATATAGCATAGAGAAAAACATGCGTTTGGGGCTTTGTTAACATGAAACTTAGCAGAGCTGTTGCATTGGATCGTTTTAGATTGTATGTGTACCAAGTGGAGGAGCCACTGAGCCTATATGTAGTTCTTAGCTCACTGTGAGACACATAGATGTTAGCAGTATGTTATGCAAAAACACCTTAGGCACAGTTTGCTGCCCGTTACAGTTCCCATTCCAATGAATATGTTCTCCTCTGCCCTTTTCGAGGCAAAGCTCAACAGCCACAGAGAGGACAGGCTGAAGAGGACATTGTGCACAGATCCAGCTGTGCAGGAGGACCTCCAGATAAAGAAAAGAATGGTCAACCTTCTGGAGGACTCAGAGAAGCACAGAAAGGCTGGACAAGTTGACTGACAGCTTCACAAGAAGAACACATACTATAAACAATGGATTTGCAATGCTGCAGAATTTCATGTTACAGCCACAACCCCAACATACATCTGGTCATGGTGGCACATACATGCAAGGACCCCCACCTGGCTTTATTCACATCCACATACACCATATGGACAAACTCCCCAGCACCCACAGGCACATGGTTACTCATACAGACGTGCTTTGCTACAGGAGGGCATCCAGGATGACAGGGCAGAATAAAAAGAGTAGCACAGATGTATGCTCCATGACACTTTATGCCCCTCTTTTCAGTTTATTGTAATTTGTGTTTTTAAAAAAAAATATTTACCAGTGTTCTGTGTATTTTAAAGCTGTGGGTGTTTGAGTTGCATTTTCATTACAATAAGTAAATTGGAACAAGTTGTTGCTGTAATTTTGACAGATTTATTTAAATCCACACAATCGGTGGAAAACATCAGTAAAAAGGTCAACATGAACTGCTGAGTAATCACAAAAAAATGACATAATATGCAGCATAAAATTGCATGCGATACAGTGTTCAGTACAGGGCACAAAGTAGACCAATGATGTGTTGCTGTAGAGAAATGTGATGAACAAAGCTGATTGGAGATAAATCTGTCATGTTACCTTGCATTGAAAAATCAACAACAGTGTGTTGTGGCCCTGGTATTTGGGGTCATGATGACGATTCTTCTTGCTCTCTTCCCACCTCCCTCATTACAGTCAGTGAGATAGTTGTTGCTCTGTGTGGGAGGCTGGCAGTCCCGGTCACATTGCATGGCTCCTAACACAGACTGTTTTGGTACAGTCTCCTGACTGGCCTCACAGTCATTATGGAGAGCAAAGTATGCATAAATAACATGAGGTAAATCATCATGATTTATGTCCATATGTCCCACCATCTGCTTGTTCTCCCAGGTCTGGTCCAAAAACGTCTGTGGGTTACACTCCGCCGACGTAGAGGTACTTCACCTTTGGCATGTTTATACATGTTGAAACTTCAAGACCACTATCAGGGAGATTATATTTCCATCACTGTTTGTCTGTTTGCTCTTTTGTTTCGTTGATGATTAGCTGAATATCTCAAAAAGGTCTTGACACATTGTGGCCCTTAGAATAAGGGAGAGGTTGGAGAGTTTGCAGTCTTGGCAAAGTTCTCCTCTTTCTGAGTGCCTTTCTAGTTTTATGTTGTGATAACACTGTGATTAAGTTCTGGTATGGTGAAGAAGAAAAGACTTTTGGTTATGATTTGGAAAAAATAATGTTTTGCCATAAAATATCTGGTGCTGTCGCCACAAACACAGATTTGTCCCTCAAAAATCTCCTTCTGGTGTCAAAGACTGTCCTAACATCGGCTAAAAGGACCCAGCCTGTTGGGTGGAATGAACAGAGGTCTCTTGCTTAGCAGCCTTCCTCACACATGTATCACACATATATAGTCCACCACCTGGTGGGAAGTCAGCTCATATATGTAATCTGAACATGACATCACAAGTATTTCAGAAATGTATCAGTTCTGTGCAGCACAAATATTTTATTCCAACGACTGAGCTCAGTACGTGTAGCAGAACTACCAATTCGTTGTATTGAGCTTCTTAAGACGTAGGCAGAGATATGCAGTGGTGGGGATTAAACAGGAAGTGAGACCTCTAAGCCTGATGATGCCTCCACATCCACCAGATTGTTGGAGAATCCCAAATTAGTGCAATATGGTAGAAAGTGCTGTAATACTGTGATTATAGGGTAATGACAGGCTTTCAGAGGACTCTACATGTCGTTTTCACCCTCAGTCAACAACTGCTGTTCATCAGAAGCCTAGATCTTCATTATACATAGTATACGTCTCCATTATGTCTGCCTGGGTTATCATATGCAAGAAGATTTCATCTGATGAAATTGGACTCAGTCAGAACAAGACATGCAGAAGCTTTTTGATGAGTCTCAGTCTGTAAATACAGTTATTTAGCTCAAAGTGAGCTTTCTGATCACACTTCCACCTTGTGCTACACTGAGTTTTAAGACACAAAAGATATCATGATAACCTCACAAGGCAAAGCTGTACTGTGCCTGGAGTCTGCCATGGAATAATTAAAGATTTTACAGTATTTAAGTATAATCAATTAGTAATCTGATCATTTTAAATACCTTTTAGAAATGAATTAATTAATCTTGCATTTAAATTATGCATTGTTGAACTCAAAGTAAAAGTTATTAAAAGAAGATAAGTAAATTTACTATTTAATAATTACTTTTTATTCCCTTTTATGTTCTGTAATTATTAATTCATAATAAATAAAACATAAATCAAATTGGATTTGAGTTTCCTACAGTGGTGTAATTTGCTGTATCAGGACACATCTGATATGTTATTGCTCTCATACCATGGTCCCTCAGCATGTATAGAAAAGTACATTTTCAGTACATTACATGTATCCAGGAAGTAGATTGTTTGGTGGTGGTGCCATGAAGTGGTGGGCCACTGCTAATGGATGACGGTCAGAACTTGTACACATTCATGGCCATCCGTCCCCGAGATACGGTCCTAGGTCCACACGTCATTCCCAGGATACAGCAATCAGGCATCACCTTCATGCATGACAATGTCCTCTATGAGACGTTCAGGATCACTGGGTAAGAGACAGAGATCCTGCTCCAGCAACACATGAACAACTTGTCACAGCTCTGCAGGTAGAATGGCATGTCATCCTACAAGTTCAGAATAACATCTTATCCATTCAGGAGGTGTAAAGTAGTGATAAAAGCTTGGAGGTAGACACGCACGGTAGTGACTATTGTTGTTCTCTGTCTCACTATCCACACTTTCTGACTTGTAAACACCAAGGCAAAAACCACTAATCTGCACAAAAATGATTTTTCTGTAGTTAAAGGGTGAATAAAGATGTGAACCATAATTTACCTTTGATATTTAATATGAACAGGATGGCATCACATAAAAAGTATACTTAAATGTGGTTAAAACTCCGCACCCCAAGGACCTCAACAGCTACAGGCCGGTGGCTCTAACATCCCACCTGATGAAGACCCTGGAGCGGCTGGTCCTTGTTCATCTCCGCCCCCTGGTGAGCCCAGCAATGGACCCGCTTCAGTTTGCCTACCAACCTGGCATCGGGGTGGACGACGCCGTCATCTTCCTCCAACACCGAGCCCTCTCTCACCTGGAGAAGCCGGGAAGCACTGTGAGAATCATGTTCTTTGACTTCTCCAGTGCTTTCAACACAATACAGCCTCAGCTTCTGAAGGACAAGCTGGAGCACACCAGTGTGGACCAACACCTCACATGCTGGATACTGGACTACCTCACCAACCGCCCACAGTATGTGAGGTCACGGGACTGTGTGTCCGACATGGTTGTCTGCAGTACGGGGGCCCCACAGGGAACGGTCCTGGCTCCGTTCCTCTTCACCCTCTACACTGCAGACTTCCATTACAACTCACCCACCTGTCACCTGCAGAAGTTCTCTGATGACTCTGCCATTGTCGGTCTCATCACAGATGGGGACGACAGGGAATACAGAGAACTGACGCAGGACTTTGTGGTCTGGTGCCAGCGGAACCAACTCCAGATCAACGCAGGGAAAACCAAAGAACTGGTGGTTGATTTCCGCAGGCACACACACTCCCCCCCGGACCCGGTGAACATTCAGGGAACAGACATTGAGATGGTGACATCTTATAAGTACCTGGGTGTTCACCTGAACAATAAACTGGACTGGACAGACAATACCAAGGCACTTTATAGGAAAGGCCAGAGCAGACTCTATCTGCTCAGGAGACTCAGGTCCTTTGGAGTGCGGGGAGCACTCTTCAAGACATTTTACGACACCGTGGTGGCATCAGCCATTTTCTATGGTGTGGTCTGCTGGGGCAGCGGCATCTCAGTGTCGGACAGGAAAAGACTCGACAAGCTAATAAGGAAGGCCAGCTCTGTCCTGGGATGCCCACTGGACCCAGTGGAGGTGGTGGGAGAAAGGAGGATGACAACTAAGCTGTCATCCATTATGGACAATCACTCCCACCCGATGCGGGACCAAATAACAGCACTGGAGAGCTCCTTCAGCGACAGGTTGCTTCACCCAAAGTGCGTGAAGGAGCGCTTTCGCAAGTCTTTCCTTCCTGCAGCTGTTAGACTGTATAATCAGCACTGCTCCCAGTAGACCAAACAATTAGTAGTACTGTGAGAATTACTGAGACACTTTTTCTAATAGTACTGTGAATATATTTTTGAGACACTTTACCCCCCTCCTTTATTGTATTGTATTTTTAAAAATGTTATTTCCCCTCCTCCTGCTGTGTTTTTAGTACACTGTGCTGCTGCAATATTGTAAATTTCCCCACTGTGGGACTAATAAAGGGATATCTTATCTTATCTTATCTTATCTTAAAATGTTTCTATCAGTAGTTAAGAATTGAATCCACGTTATTACCTAAGTCTGAGGGTAAATGTGTAGACATGACTTTGACACTGCTCTTGATTCTTAGAGCAAATAAGAGCTTTTTACTTGTCCTATTACGGTATTATTAGGCTGATGTGTTGGGTAAAAAGACTTCCTACCTCAAAAGCAAGCTAGGAATGATGACACTGAGCACCATCTCAGCTTGTGGGTTAAGACTCCTGTTCTGTTCAGAGACATGCTAAACTTTTCCCTCTATCTTTGTCAGGTGACTAAGACTAACAGTAAATAAAATTCCTCATTGCTGTTTTTGGGGTCTCTGCTGTTTGTGCACCTCATGGTGTGTGACTGCAGGGCGATGCTGGGATTGCAATATGATGACAAGGACAGATTGAAAACGTGGGCAATGTTCTGCAATCGAGGGAATGAGACAGAGTCATAGAGCTAATCCTGTTGACATTTTATCACCACCAGTCATGCTTTCTCATTGTTATCTTCAAAGTATTTCCTTCTCGGAGAGCTTGGCACAGCTTTAAAGCAAAAAGTACATGTGTCAAAAAAAATATCAGTGCATTTAGTAGTCCAGTGACTACCGATTTGTTGATTTGCACGTCAAAAGATGTCTAGATATGTGGGTTTCTTGGATTAAATTATATCAAAAGTGAGAGTTTTTGGCTGGGGCTAATTTCCACTGGGGACAGGGGGACATGCCCCCCCCACTTTCCAGAATCCTGTTTGTGTCCCCTCCACTTTCAAATTCGTTTGTTATTAATACCCATAGTTTTTTGTTAGTTTTTTTACAGACGTCATCGCCACGGAGGAGCAGGACACAGCCTGCCGCTGTGGACGCGCGCGCCTGCGTCCAGGGACGTCGCGTGCGCACTCTAAAATTAGTTCACTGAATGATAGAAGCTTCTAGTGATGAGCAAGTATCGTGCTTGCGGTACTTCGTGAAAATAAAAATGAAACGCCAACAGCAGCAGCAGATGACTTTAATGTCTTGGATGAACAGAAAGAAAGGAGATGTGAGTTGGTTGATTCAGCAAATTAGTTCAGGATAATCATATTTTCTGTCTACACCTGTTGAAGTTAGGCTAACGTTGACTGAGCTAACACACTTTTGCTAGGCAGCGATTAGCTGTTAGCTAAATATTTAATGTGGAACATTCTGTATAACATGAAAACGAGTCCACTTTAAACCGCAGCATTTTCAGTCAGCAATGTTTGACAAGCAGACTCTTTGGCTGCTAGTTTAATGTTAGACTCACACCAATGTCTCAATATGATCATAACTCAATTGCTTTCTTATGAGAGGACAGATGAGGTGGAGCTGCTTCCACACAGAGGGTGAGACAGGGAGGGTGAGACAAGGGAGGGTGAGACAGGGAGGGTGAGACAGGGAGAAGCAGTAGCAGCACAAAGTTGCAGGTAGGTTATATGCTGTATGAAGGGCCAGGTGATTTTGATTAGTTGATAATAAAAGAGAAGTGTACATGATAAGTGAATACAGTTTAAATTAAAAATAAAGTACACTAGTAATAATACAACCAACATGATTTCAATATGGCTCCAGCTTTCCCAGCATTGTTCTTTACCTTGTTTGTGTCATGCTTTCATATCAGAGATCAGATGAGGTGGAGAGGCTTCAACACAGAGGGTGAGACAGAGAGGGTGAGACAGAGAGGGTGAGACAGGGAGAAGCAGCTCAGAGTTGCAGGTATGTGGTGGACAAAGTACCCAACTCCATTACTTGAGTGAAAGTATAGATACTCCTGGTCAAATGTTACTCCACTACAAGTGAAAGTTGCAGAGTCAAATCATTATTTGAGTTAAAGTACAGGAGTGCTTGCTTTTAAAAAGACTTAAGTATTCAAAGTCCCTAAAAAAACAAAACTCAATGCATTGTATATTGTCACAGTACACTTAAATGAATGCTGTAAAACATCAACCCTTTCAAGCACAAAGTTATATGCATCTATTTTCAAAGGACACCCTGGGCTATCAGAATATGTATGCTCCAGTGATGTCATATTTTGTATCAATAATTAAAAAACAAAGTGGAAATTGAATCTCACATTATTTTTATTTTAATCACACACAAAACATTAATGGTGAACATTTTTGACTTTATAAAATGATTCTCTCAAGTCTTGGCTATCGGCCCCTATATTAAACAATACAGAAAGTAAGACAGCTTTTTCTTACATATATTTTAGTACTATTCTTTGTGGCAGAATTTAACATTATGACCAACTTAATTATTTCCTGGATTTTGTGTCACCATAGTCCCTAAATGATGTCAGAGATCATATTAGCGGCACAAATGCTAACAGAAAATGGCTGTAGAAGGCATTTATTTTTCAGGGAACTCCCCAGGTGGAGGGGTGGAGGACTTTGAATCTCTGTCCCTCTGTGTGTGTTTGTCTGGGCATGGCGCTCCGTTCCTCACCTGCAGCCAAATCACCTGCACACTTGTGACTCATCTGCTCACCCAGCTGACAGCCCGGATTCGTGCCACCTCAAACTCTGGATAGCTCTCCAAACTTCATCTCAGACAATTTCTAAATTAGCTTCAACTTCAACTTTGTTTTTAAGCTACTTTGAACTACCAGTCATCTGCACAAGCCCTGCTTTTGGAACCAAAATGAATGCAATCTACATAACTATGTTTTCATGTGTTTAATCACCAGGGCCTCATTTCTAAAGGTTGCTGCACACAAAAAAGTAGCGTAAACGGGGTTAAATGTGTGTAATCATCTTTCACCACAAACGTTGGTATTTATAGAGAATTTCTCAGCAGAAAAAGGTTGAGATTTCTATTTGAACTTTCTCTCTGCTGTAGAGTCAGAATCTACATGGAGACACTCCATGGTTTTATCACTAAATAAAGTTGAGTCAGAAGTAAAAACACAGATGAATGTAAAACATACATCAGCACATATAGATTTCATAATGTATAGGCCTGCCTCTGATGGTGGATATAGTCTATATTTATTTGTTATAACATGTAAATGTAATTTAAGGTAATTCTATTGTTTGATGCAGATATGGTTGAATTATTTGTTCCATCTTTAATTGAATGTCAACATTGTGTATCAGTCAGGAGGTGAGACTTTTCCTCTGTGTGTCAAACAGTTTCTGACTGCAGTCAAAATGTTTTTTAAAGGCTAAAAACCAACAAATATGGACAAAAACAGAATATTTGGTTATAAAAACATGTTCTGAATTTTAGGAACCATTCCATCTATCTTTTTTCAGCTGTGTGTTTTTGACCTTCTTTTTGACTCTGCAGCAGTTGGTTGTTTGATCCAACCCTGTTCACCATCCACCACATGCTTCTGTCAGACAAACTGCTGGAGACACAGCTGACTTGTCCTTTAACTGTGTTTTATTAACACACTGCACAACATCAACATGAGCTCTGAGCCAGTAACACCAGAGAATCTCAACCAACCTTGTTGATCACTCAAACAGTGACACCGTAGCTACTAATTCTAGCTCTCTGATTGGCTAGACAGCATGTCAGTCTACAGTATTACCCAATACCTTCTGCCTGTTTCCTTTTATTTGATATTCCACTGCTAAGCCCTCCAAACAAAACAGTTTTACGGTGATGAGAACCTCTAACTCACACTCTGCAAACTCTGCTTTCCTCTTCGTACTCATCTCCATCTTTCCCTCACTGAAAGATGAGGCTCCTTAACAACGTCAGTATATTCATGAGCTATTTAGCATTGACCATTTATGGATGATTGTGGGACGATACTGGGAGGAGACCATACTTGTACAGTTCACCGCAGGTGTGTATTTATAAAGAGTAGACTGCGTGCAGGTGTGTATTTATAAAGAGAAGACTGTGTACAGGTGTGTATTTATAAAGAGTAGACTGCGTACAGGTGTGTATTTATAAAGAGTAGACTGTGTACAGGTGTGTATTTATAAAGAGTAGACTGCGTACAGGTGTGTATTTATAAAGAGAAGACTGCGTGCAGGTGTGTATTTATAAAGAGTAGACTGCGTACAGGTGTGTATTTATAAAGAGTAGACTGTGTACAGGTGTGTATTTATAAAGAGTAGACTGCGTACAGGTGTGTATTTATAAAGAGAAGACTGCGTGCAGGTGTGTATTTATAAAGAGTAGACTGTGTACAGGTGTGTATTTATAAAGAGAAGACTGCGTACAGGTGTGTATTTATAAAGAGAAGACTGCGTACAGGTGTGTATTTATAAAGAGAAGACTGCGTGCAGGTCTGCACCGCATGGTTTCATTAATCTGAATATTTTCTTGTCTAAGAACATTCTGAGATCTCTGAGTACAAAAAGTTTTAGGATTGAATCTATGCTGAGTTTTATAAATGAGGCCCCAGGAATTGAGTTGTCTATCTACAGATATGTTTCACCGCCAAGTTCCTAGAGTGGTCCTGAACAGACAAACCAAACAATGGATGTTGAGAAGGCCTTGTGCATTAGTCCCAAGTCATCGGCCATCATAAGATGAAAGGTGTTCAGTTGGTTGCAATCAGCAACCACACAGCTAGATGTCACTAATCCTACAAACTGGATCTTTGAAATATTTAAATATTGTTGGAAAAACAGTTATGGTATTATGTAGATGTTATTTGGAGTAGAAACAGACCTGTCATTGAATTAGATTTACTTCCTTGTTTTAGATGGCTGGCTTTGGGTGGTCACAGAAGCCTTTAAATGCATCTGGGCTTCTAAAGATAGTTCCACCCTGAGACAAACAATGTAAATGATCTGCACATACACCTATAAAAACAATGGGACACTGAATTTCTTATTTTTTAGACCAGCATTATGTTGCCTATATATAAACCTCACCATCTGTCCACAAACTATCTAAATTCTCCTTCCTTCCCTTTTCGCCTCATTGCTCTACAACCTGTAATTTTAAACCATGTTCTCTTTTTCCTTTGACATTTTTCAGTTCAGGATCAGTGGATGGGGTTGTCAAATGCTGCTGTTGTTTACAGTCTAATTTGAGAGGGTGGAGCAGTGACCTGCATCCAGACGCTGACATTACACCACCCCTGAAACACACTTGCACAGGAGAGGCAGGCGGTGTGCTTTGTGTAAATGCCATTATCGCTAAGCAGAACCTGCTGTTCTCTCCCTCCTTGTGTGGATGCTGGTAACCCAGACAGCCCGACAATGTACACGAATAGGCAGGCAGGAGAATGGTATGATTAATGGTTCTCAATAAGGACAGGCCCCAGAGAAAAGAGGACTGGAGGAGCAGTGGTTATAAATCCCAGAGATTCTCTGAGGCGAGGAGGAGGTGGTGGGAAGAAAGGTTACAGTATGGAACAGATGAGATGCAGGATTGCTTTATGACTGGTCTAAGCCTTTTACTGTGAAGGCTACAGTATGTTCACACTATAAAATCAAGTCCACTTTGTTGTCTGCAGTGTTGTTAATCCGTCTGACACTGGAAATTCTTTGAATATGCTCTGCTTTGTCGAATTAGAACAGCCTACTTATACATGAGAATTCCCATCTCCTCCAACTTTCCTTTGAAAAGCCTTTTTATCACCTCCAAAAATTGGAAGTTGATGCGATCCGAAAGGGGGGGAACTTTAAAGATCGACGGTTGAAAATATTCACAAATAGTGCCTCTGCAGTCCATCTGAAAATATGTCCTACATAAATGTAAACACCCTCACTGTTGATGCCATGCAGCGGCTGATTGGGCGCATTCAAACACCGAAAGCTGATGCGCTTTTACAGTGAGGAAACCCCTTCTCCTGAGCTGTGGGCCGTTCCTCAGTTTTTCCACATCCAGTCGAAGTGAGAGCAGCTCACAGCGTCAGACAGACCTGAGCGGGTCAGTGTGGACACGAAGCGGAGCGCACAGCTGTGGATTCTGTACAGCGAAACTCCAACACAAATGGATATTTACGTGGCTTTGCTATCCTTTTTCTTTTTCACCAAACCAGGTTAGTACGCGCCTTGTGGCACTCCGTGATCGCAGAGAGGAATTGTGTTCCGAGTGACGCGCTTCTTAACATCTTTTACGCTCCTGAGTTTGCACCTTGCGCGCAGGCATATCAGTTTTTTTTTACAGTGTCTGAACTGCAGCGTATTACCTTTTGATCACCTACAGTTTGTGTAGTAAGTGTTTGAAATGAATCAAGATTAAAATAGACGAGACTTTTATCCATGCGCACAGTGCGCTTGAAGCCCCTGGAGAACACAGGTGCTGTCTGCGGGTTGATACGCTGCATTTTAGTGGGCAGCGTGCGCAAAACACTGCGTTTGACATCAATTTGCAGTCTTTAGAGGAATGCACCCAATTGTTTAAAGTGTCTATTTATGTGTAAAGGAATCTCAGTTAAAACCCCACCAGGTTTAATTCTCTCACCCGGCTTTGAACCCACTGCTTACACCATCTAACCTTCATTCTCTTCCTCAGCTTTGGTTTTCGGATCAGATCAAGACTACCAGATTGATATCATCAATGAACTTGACCTGGCAAATGCCACCTATGGAATTACCCAAGTGGCGGGGCTTCACAACAACAGCAAAGCCTTCCTTTTCCGAGGTAATGCACATACACACACACACGCTGACAGTTTCCCCCACATTAGTCGCGCTACTTAAGTTCAGAAATGTCTTTGTCTTCCGTGTCACGCGCTCTTTTTGTCATTAGTTGGGGTGAGCAAAGGCGCGCAGCGGCACACCTTTGGTGTCACAGTATTATCATAGATGCTGTGGCAGAACACTCCAGGGAGCCTCCTCTCCTAATTACTCCACCTTTAATTTGTCCCAGGCAGCAGATGCTCTGACTCCTTCTGGATACAGTTGAGCGCACTGTCTGACGAGGATTCCAGTTTCTACTGACATACAGTGTTGTGGAATCCAATCAGATGGTTGGGATTACACAATGATAAGGACCTCAAGGGGGCAGTAACATGTTTAGTCACTCTGAGAAATAGAAGAACACCATGTAGATAAAAGTCCTGTCAGGAAGACGGTAATCAGCTAAAACCCTGTTGAGGGTGGTTTGAGATGTCTTACCGGTGTCAGAGAATAACTCATCAGTATTTGGCTCAGTGTGTTCCTCCTGCTTGTGGTGCCTGCAGCTTTAAGCAAATGCTGAATTGTCAGAGTCGTAGAAAGAGGAAAGACCTTTTCAAAGACAGTCAAAAGCATCCTGACAACTGTATGTGAGAAACGATGCTGTGTGCTTCTGTGTTTCATTTTGTATTATCATGTCTAAAACTTTTTTAGCTATGATTTTAGTAGCTTGATATTTAAAGACAGTATGTATGCGAGGCATTAAATTGTCACATGAGATCATTATTATCTTATGGTGCCTCAATACTGTTCCAACCTCCATGTGTTGGAGAGATACACAGATTTTGTTTTATTTTTATGCCATGAAAATATTCAAATTCAAAGACACTGATACAAGTATCAGCAGCTTGAGTGTTGAGATCACTGGCAGAGTGGCAGTGTCTTTTGTTTGCTTTTATTTTGTAGAGTGCTTGGCTCTGTATGAATGAAGGACAGCTTGGCCGACCCTGCCGAGGTGAAGACTGGAAGCAATACAGGATACACAACCTCACTTTTTATATGACACACACACACACTCACTCCTACTCCAAGCTGATCTCCATACGGTTTCCACTCAGGGTCGAGGTGCAGCAGCCAGATAGTGTGGGAGGAGGCAGGAGGCTTATCCAGTGGGGAAAACTGGACCTGCGATTGCTGGAGAGGATATTTGTGTTGTGCGACTTATTTAACACTTTATCCACCCTTGTGTTGCTGTCATGGCCTTCTTACCAAAGTTGAGGCAACTAGGTTCTTTAAAAATGTGGAGAAGTTGATGCCCTAATAAGTGCAAAACAGTCCATGATTACACATCAAGCAGAAGCTGTGCTGGAGCCTCTGTGGCTGATTGGATCAGCCATTATTCAAAATAATTTATGTATGGTGTCTACAATCATGCTGTGCACGGATCACAATACCTTTTTTCTTCTGTTGGTTTGGATCAGTTGTCGAGGAACATATTGTGATGCTGGTAAAACAGCTGAAAAAAGGGGCAATGTGGTTTTTTATTAGCATTGATAGCGCTGAGAGAGACAGAGGGGTCTCTGGCAGTGTCTTTGACCGGACACTGGAACCAGTCTCTCCTGTCACCCAGTTAGCCAGTGATTTACGCACTGCAGATGGTTTACATCAGGAAATAGATTTCAGCATCTCTTCGCTCGTGCTTTCACCAGACTGAAGCACCAGTGGACTTGATGGAAACCAGCATACGGAAGACAAACGGGTGCAGCCTTTATCTGGATGCGCTCCAACATTGTGATGAGTGTGTGTGTCTTTTCACACTGGTTGTTTGTTTTTTTTGTCCACCAATCTTGAATAGACAAGTCGCTCCATCCTGACTGAAAACAATACAATCTTTCTTATGGTTTGGATCTGAGAGAGACGTGGCCACAGGTAGTCTCTCCTCTTTCTTCCCCTCTGACCATTGGTGAGAATAAGGCTCTCGTTATTTCAGGTCATTTGCCAGCAACTGATATCTTTGTTCATTTTTTAAAGCTAATTAGTTATTTCTTGCCTTGGAGATTGCCACTGGGATTGGAGTTCATCTGCCCGAACTATTTCATCTTGTCTTTACCTATCAGTGATGTTGCTGAAGCTCAGTCATGGAATAAAAAGATGTTGATGGATACTCACTGTCAAAATTTGGGCTGACAAAGTTAATATAGAGATGAGCCAGAATACCAAAGTCTGAGATGTCCTGAAATGACCACTGTACAGTAGATCAAGCCTTTTTGATTTAGGTAAAAACATGACCTTTCCGTTAATGCCAGACTCAGCACAAACTTTACCCCTGTATGAAGATAAAGATCTAAGAAAAGCCAAGTTCTCTCCTCATTTCTCATCCATCCAGGGATTTTATATCCTGGTGTGTCGAGTCTACAGCCATGACAGCTTCAAAGGATCTCTTGCACGGCTGTAGACTTATTATGACATAGATGAAATACTTGAATGCAAATCTGCTGTAGACTTCTCAATGATATTATTTTAAAACATGGATATCCGTTATTGTGTTTGAAGGTATGGAATTATATGAATTTAACTAAATGTCACATGAGAAAAGTATTACAATCTGTTTTAAGTACTATTTCCTCATTTATTTCATGTCTCTTTCAGGAGATTTGCTCTTTGCTTTGTGTCACTACAACATTCTGAACTGAAACCAATATTTGAAGAAAAAACTTTCTGGCAAAAGCAACACAACACACTGCAATATTGTCTATACACTGATGTTAACTTTCCAGGAGCCCAGATAGAATCCTCAGCCAGAGAACAGTGTTCAATAAGGAAACAAGTTCGATTTATTCAAGTGTGCACACAGAGGTAGAGAGGAGGTTTCACACTGAAGATTCACCATTCTTCTAATTAAAGTAATAATCTAAGCTCAGATATTCTACCAGGCTAACAGCTACAATTGTCAATCATTAGTCCCAACCCAACATGTTATACTTGTATACTGAGGGAATGACAGTCGCATAACCATAGTTCAGTCAGACAACTCTTGAGTTTGAAATGCTTATCATCACTGTAAAAAAGAGTTGCTAAAATACAAGAAATAAACACTGAATTTGAGGAGAAAACTTCTGACAAAATGATTTTACTGGTCAAGAAATCTTAAAATATGTTGGTTCCAGTCTAGAAATAAGAGGATACGATAAAAAAAAAACTATCAAATGATTTATATGAGTATTTATTGATGAGTTATAATTTCAAGCATTTTTGTCTTACTTGTGTGATAGGGACACCTGAGGAGGTGACAGGAAATACGGGAGAGAATGAGGAGTAAAGAAATGTGGCAAGGAGTCACAGGTGGAGTGGAGTCCACGGCCACCACTGGAGGGCTGCAGCCTCAGCTCATGGGGCACACACTCTACCAAATGAGCTACACGAGCCCCTAGCAAATGATTTTTGAAACGAGATAATTAATCTCATGTTTCCAGTGTTTCCAATTTTTGCAAGTACAGAACAATTTGCAGTGTACAGCAGCAGAACATACAGTTGTGTTTGGCATCTAGGCTCCAACCTTAATCACTCCCCGCAAACATGTTTACATAGAGGTATTGGGGAGTGATGAGCAAACTTCTTGAACCCCCTAACTGGAGCCTACAGGTGGATGTTGGGATGGTGGTGGGGCTGAAAGTGCAGCAGCAATAAGCTGCAGGGCAGCAGCAGCATTGACAGGTAGAGGGGGAGATGGGAAATTGTTGCAGCTTAAATAGTCCACCAGTTGGGAGGGTGTGTTTGATGACGATAGAGGAGAATGAGGCATGTCATGTGAGTGTTGTGTGTAGATCAAGTTGTCTGCCTGAAGCTCGCAGATTTTTCTCCATTTATATGAATGGAAGGTGAGAACACAGTGTTGTTTTTTGTGTAAATTACGACATATGCTGCTGCCTTCTTGGCAAGGTCACGCTTGTAAAAGAGATCGTTCATCTCAATGGGTTTTACTCTCCTGGTTAAATAAAGGTTAAGACTTGTCCAATCACATTACATCAAAAAAACATCAAACCAATGCCAATTCACTGACAATAATAGTTTGAGGGTGTTGGGCCAACTGACCAATTAGAGAGCAGCCTCAGCTCACATGCTTTCCAAAAGTTGATAGGCCTCCATAGACTTCGTGTGGTCGGCCTCCATCAACCAGGAAGTACATGTATTCACAGAAAAATTATCCCATTTTGAAGCAGTTTTAATGAATGCTGACAGACTACCAAGGGCATTGTATGAGGGAACATTTTTTATTTGATAATTATTTAGCTTTATTGAATTAATTCAGGTTTAAAATGCCTCAGTAGATTTTCTCCTTTAGATATTTGGAGGAGGGGCAGCGCCCTTATCGATGAACCACTGATATAACACCACTGATATAAACAATGTTAAGATGAACAGAAATGTGCACAGCATGGAGACCAAGCTATCTGTCAACCTGTCTGGTCAGTATTCCTCTGTTCTTCATTGACTGTCTTATTAATGTTAACAGTAAAAAGGGTAAAAACAAGCCTTCATCCAGATATCTAAGATCTATAAACACGCTTCCCATCAGCCTTTTAGGCCAATTATTCTTTGCACGTAACAACTCTGCAGTCCAATATGAGGACTGAATTGGTCTGTAATTAGGGTTTAATTGATCCGACTGTCAATTCCAATCAAAACATTTTTCCAACAGAAATGCTCTGTGAAACACCACTGTTCAATAGAGATGTGATACATGCTGTATTTCCTGGTCAGTCTCACTCATGAACATGTATCTTTGTTTGCATTTATGTTTAATCTGTACAACAGCTGAAGTGTAAAAATGGCACATTTCAAGGAGATGTACGAGAAAACATTTATTTATGTACATTTTTGTACACTGCAGATTGTTCTGTACTTGCCAACATTTTAAATCTTTGATCTGGAAACATGGGATTAATCAAGTTTTAAAAGTTATTTACTCATTTTTTTATATAGGCTACTTATTTCTAGAGTGAACCAACTTATTTTAAGATTTCTTGACAAGTAATATGATCTTGCTGCACGGACAGATAATTTGACTAGTATTTAGCCATTTTTCCTCAAATTCACTGTTTATTTCTTGTATTTTAGCTACTCTCTTTTTGCAGTGGAATGATATGACCAGCTTGGCAAAAGCCTGATAGAGGGAGAAATCAAATTTGTGACAGTCAAACATTGTGAAAGGTGAAATCCGATCAGCGTCTGAAAATGTCAGAAATGACAACATGTGCATGAAATGACTACATGTGCATGAAATGACTACATGTGCATGAAATGACTACATGTGCATGAAATGACTACACGTGTATGCATACAGCTAAACAACAAGAAGTAAACTATGAATTTGAGGAGGAAATGTTTTAATACTGTTGAAATGATCTGTTTGTGTAGCAAGATAATTATACTTGTCAAGAAATCTTAATATAAGTTGGCTGAAATAAGTAGGCTAAGATAAAACAAAAAAACCCAACTAGTAAATATCTTTTAAAACAACATGCATGAATAAACTCATGTTTCCAGACCTAGGATTTTAAATCTTGACAAGTACATAACAATTTGCAGTGAACTGATTAAACAAACAAGATATTGTGTGTTGATTAGTGAGCATTAGAGTTGGGCTGTGGCAGCCTCCTCTGTGGGGAGGGGCTTTGGAGGCAGGGCTGGAGCCCAGCGTGGAGGGAGGGGGATGGACCTGTTAGCTGTACTCATTCAAATTTTTATATTAAGTCCTCCCTCATCTAAGTCTTACCAACTGCAGCTTTAACTCATATGTACCTTAGATTTAGTTTACAATCAAATTTGGCATGGAAAGAGTAAAATGATTGTTACCACCGGCACTGAAAAAAATGATAATTTACAATAAATTTAAGTTAAATTTGAGGACTCCATCACAGAAGTTATTTGACGTTGACTCAATGATGATGATGCTGATGTCCTGCTTCAAGTTTACATTCTATCCAAATAAAAAAAAAAGATTCAACCATAAATATAAAATAGAAATTTTAGTTTAAATGAAGAAACTAATAACTTTCAGCTACTGGAGTGAGAAAAAATGCATGGGATGCACAACAGCTGTCTTACAAACTCAGTGCTTAGGATTTAGGTAGATTTAAGGGCAAAATGCAATATTATATTCCTAATTATGTTTTAATCAATGCATGAACACCTGAAGCTAAGAATCGTTGTGTTTTTGTTACCTTAGAATTTATATCTGCTGAAGGAGCGAGTACGCCAGGTTGCACATTCTACAGTAGCACAGAGGGGACAAACCGCTGGTTCTAGAGAGGGCCTTTCACATTTTAATTTTTTTATTTAACCTTTATTTTACCAGGAAAATCTCATTGAGATTAAAAATCTCTTTTGCAAGAGGGTTCTGGCCCAGACAGGCAGCAGCACACAAACGAAGTTGCAAACATACAGAATACATACAGATGTCAAAACATCTACAGCCTTATGTCTCTTCATCCAAGTCTTTTAAGAAGGCATTCAGTGATACCAGCTTTTTGAGATTTAGTTCATTCTGTAACTGATTTCAGGCAGAGGGAGCAGCAAACTGAAATGCCTTTCTTCCAAGTTCTATACGGACTTTGGGGACAGTTAGTAGGAATAAGTCCTGAGAGCGAAGACTATAACTTCCCGTGGATTTTTGACTGATGTAGGTCAGGAGATAAGGAGGAAGCAGACCCACAATGGCCTTATAAATAATTTGCGCCACCAAAATAGGAGAGTGAGATGAGGGTTGTTTAGTTTGCTGCAATCACCAAATGCACCTCTAGATGCCACTGAATCCTCAATGGACCTTTAAATGATTCTGCATTTCCATGTTGGTGGGATATCTGCAGTCTGTAGTTCTGTGAGCACCATTTGTCAGAGCCTATGATGCAGCAAAGAGTTTCATCAGTGGGTTACCTTGATGATGTGTTAAGGGTTTGACGGTTTGTCAGAACTGCAAAAACCTTTTTTTTCCCTTTTTTTTTTACATTTCTATCTTGGAAATTTTAAAACTGACCCACAGACAAGAAAGAACTCAGAAGAGCAGCTTATATCGGAGTCAGCAGTCACTATTTTTTAATGAATCAGTCAGCAAATCCTGCATTAAAAGAAAGGACTGCAAGTTATGCAGGATTTACAAAATGACTGGAAGCTCTAAACTATTCAGAAACGGTGCTGTCTCTGGGAAACTGCCTCACTGTACCAATCAAAATGCAGCATTAGTTTGTCTGAAATTACAATTCACAGGGCTGTCATCAGTTAAAGAATGACCTGGATGAACATCAGGACAGTCAGGTCATAGTTCAGAACAGCTTTATATAACTCAACTGTTGAATGTACACTTACACTCTTAACGTTTGGTCAGAATATGCAGACTGGAACAGCATTTCATGTTTCCTACCACAGAGTACAGAATGATAATACAGAGGTCATCACAGAGGTCTTCCCAGTATCTTTTCTGGATCAGTTTTTTAGTGGCTCTAGCTGCCTCTTCTCTAGGAGGAAACTACTTTTGTAAGGAAAACAATATATGAAAGCTGAAATAGGCAAGTTATCAACAACAAAATTGTTGAGTCTAAAATCACTCAATTTCTGTAATCACTCTCAGATGAAAAGGAAAAGTGAATGTTTCTTAAACAAGTGGTTTTCACTGCAGCCAGCAGTTTGTTAAAGGCAGAAAACAGTTCAGACAGACAGCTCCTGTCTCACCTCTCAGCCCTTCTTAAAGTAGTCTGGCTCAAGTGTCAAGGAGGGTGATAGGGGGGCAGATTCAGTAGACATGCTGGCCTCCCAAAGGTGATTTTTTATTTATAGTGGTCACCATCATAAGTGTAACTCAGGCAAAACACAACAGACAAAATATTATAAACTCATAAATTAGGCTCAGAATAAGTCACAACTCAAACTTAAGGTATGTATTTGTGGCAGCATATCCTCACCATACTCTCCTTTCGAGAATCTTCTTCTTCTTTGGTGCATTACTGCCATCTGCTGAATTGAGCTACGTTTCTTCAATCTCTAAATTCTCCTTATTTAGCCAGTTCTTCCGAGAAAATCCAACAAGTACCTTCGTCCTTGTCCACTTTCTCTACAGTCAAGTGCCCTTTCGAGAATCTTCTTTGGTGGCATCTATGAAGTTGCATTACTGTCATCTGCTGAATTCAACTACGTTTCATCACTTCTCATTAAACCTGTTCTTCTGAAAAAGTCCAACATGTATCTTCATTCTTGTCCACATTCACTACAGTCGAGTACATTTTCCTGTCCTGTCCCTGTTTACCCTACTTTGTCCATTCCTGTCCTCATGTCCCATCTTTCTTCTTTCTGCGTATTTCCTGCAAGTTATAAGTGTGTGTTTTATTTTTTCTTCTTGATGGCAAACCCCACATAAACCAGATGGATGTGTCCCTATTATATGCAGAGTGCTGTTCAGGTTACTATGTCCTATTCTTATCCCCATCATTACTTCCCCTCTTCTATTGTTTCCCTACTTTTCACCTCCTGTGCTGAATATAGATGTCTGTCTTTAGTCTGATGTTTCCAGTATTGCTGCCACTCTCGATCTTCAGAGTTTGATATTAACATCTTCTCTTTCATTATAAATAGCTTGCTTGGCCAATCTGTCCACCTTATTATTTCCAGCTATACCGACATGATCTGGAGTCTTTCGAGAATCTAAAGCTGCCTATATAGGGAGTTCAATTAACACTTCTTCAGCCAATACCATAATCACAAAATGTAGATATTTTACTTACCTTTAGCAACAGGAAATCACAAACTACCACTGGTAGTGGTAGTGAAGCAACATTCATTACTAAATGTCACCTTAAAAGGGAAATAATCCTCACAAACCGTTTTAGCATGTTTCAATAAACCAAACCTCACATCCATCATTACACGCTACTACCCTCCACTTGGTTTGCCCCAGTGATGTCACCCATGACATCACCAACACCATAAAAGTCAGTAAAGTATGAACAAAGAAACATCTGCAACACAATAAAGTTAAAAAGTAATTTATGAGTGTGTGTCTGCTTTAACTTACTCATATGATTTGATGTGAACTGTAACTTAATGCCAACACCAACAAACCCAGGATAGTTAGTGAAGCACTGTTACTCTAGCAATGGTAAATTATAGCAAAATGAACATATGTAAAAATAATATGGTGTCATGTAAATGGTAAATGGGTAAGTGGTGAGTAAAGAAGAGGTCTCACCCACTTCGTCACACCCTCAAACCCCTGACCAGACCTACAGTCAATTACCAACTCTGTGCAAATGTAGAAATAGAAAATATATCTTTTCCTTTCTTTAAGTTAACATGTTTGTGGCTTAGGAGGTCATCCACAGGTCAGAGGGTTGGCCAACTCAATCATCTGAATACATTTCGTTACTGTAGGTTTCAGCAAACCAGAGAGATGGTTAAACTCGATGTTTATGTTTATCTTTACATTTCTTATTTTATTTTTTCAGTCATATGTTGTGGCAATGCTGTGCTTAAGGTCCAGGTAGGTTTAGGTCATAAAACATGTGGTTAGTCAGAGTTCTCCACAAATGTATGAGCAGCCAGCTTTTCAGAAAAAGTAGCCAGCAATGATCCAGCAATTCCAGGTCTGGGAAATGTCAGGGAGTTTTAAATTTGGATGGGAATTTTGTCAAATTTATGAAAAGTCAGGGTCCTTTATCAAAAACTAATAAATAGATTTTACAATATATCTAATATAAGTGCCAATAATTTGAATAACACAGCCATATGGATGATCTATAAGGTTTTGGGAAGGCTTTAAAATGGACTGTTTTTCATTGTTTCATGGTGATGTTTGGTCAGACTATTTCTTAAATGTGTCATGGAAAAGTCAAGGAACAGTCAGGGATATTTTTCTGATTTGTTGAATTGAAATTCAACTCTGATCATTTTGAAGAGTAGCAGGTATTGTTGAATGATTGAACTGACTGATGGATGGGACACAACATGAAGCAGCTTGATGAGCAGGGATTGTTGGTGTAACTTCTACTGAGATAAGATAAGTCCAGGCTGGGACCCCTCTAAGCATAAGATAAAATAAGATATCCCTTTATTAGTCCCACAGTGGGGAAATTCACAGTATTGCATCAGCACAGTGTACAGAAGCACAGTGGGGGAAGGGAAATAATATAAAAAATACAATACAATAAAGGAGGGGGGTAAAGTGTCTCAAAAATATTTCACAAATACTATAACAAAAGTGTCTCAGTATTGCACAGACAATAAAAAAGTACTAGAAATAGTTTGGTCTGCTAGGAGCAGTGCTGATTGTACAGTCTAACAGCTGCAGGAAGGAAAGACTTGTGAAAGCGCTCCTTCACACACTTTGGGTGAAGCAACCTGTCGCTGAAGGAGCTCTCCAGTGCTGTTACTTGGTCCCGCATCGGGTGGGAGCGATTGTCCATCATGGATGACAGTTTAGTTGTCATCCTCCTTCCTCCCACCGCCTCCACCGGCTCCAGGGGGCATCCCAGGACAGAGCTGGCCTTCCTTATCAGTTTGTCGAGTCTTTTCCTGTCTGACACTGAGATGCCGCTGCCCCAGCAGACCACACCATAAAAAATGGCTGATGCCACCACGGTGTTGTAAAATGTCTTAAGGAGTGCTCCCTGCACTCCAAAGGACCTCAGTCTCCTGAGCAGATAGAGTCTGCTCTGGCCTTTCCTGTAAAGTGCAGTGGTATTGTCTGTCCAGTCCAGTTTATTGTTCAGGTGAACACCCAGGTACTTATAAGATGTCACCATCTCAATGTCTGTTCCCTGAATGTTCACCGGGTCCGGGGGGGAGTGTGTGTGCCTGCGGAAATCCACCACCAGTTCCTTGGTTTTCACTGCGTTGATCTGGAGTTGGTTCCGCTGGCACCAGTCCACAAAGTCCTGCGTCAGTTCTCTGTATTCCCTGTCGTCCCCATCTGTGATTAGACCAACGATGGCAGAGTCATCAGAGAACTTCTGCAGGTGACAGGTGGGTGAGTTGTAGTGGAAGTCTGCAGTGTAGAGGGTGAAGAGGAACGGAGCCAGGACCGTTCCCTGTGGGGCCCCCGTACTGCAGACAACCATGTCGGACACACAGTCCCGTGACCTCACATACTGTGGGCGGTTGGTGAGGTAGTCCAGTATCCAGCATGTGAGGTGTTGGTCCACACTGGTGTGCTCCAGCTTGTCCTTCAGAAGCTGAGGCTGTATTGTGTTGAAAGCACTGGAGAAATCAAAGAACATGATTCTCACAGTGCTTCCTGGCTTCTCCAGGTGAGAGAGGGCTCGGTGTTGGAGGAAGATGACGGCGTCGTCCACCCCGATGCCAGGTTGGTAGGCGAACTGAAGTGGGTCCATTGCTGGGCTCACCAGGGGGCGGAGATGAACTAGGACCAGCCGCTCCAGGGTCTTCATCGGGTGGGATGTTAGAGCCACCAGCCTGTGGCTGCTGAGGTCCTTGGGGTGCGGAGTCTTGGGGACAGGTACCACGCAGGATGTTTTCCACATCTGTGGCACTCTCCCCAGCTTCAGGCTCAGGTTGAACATGTGTTCAACTATCCCACACAGCTGGTCTGCGCAGGACTTCAGGAGCCTGGAGCTGATGCCGTCCGGACCCGCAGCCTTCCTCGTCTTCATCTTCCTGAGCTGATCTCTCACCTGGAGAGTTGTGAGGGACAGGGTGGAGCAGGGGAGCTGTGTGCTGGAGTTTGTGGATGGGGGGGGATGGTGGTGTTGAGCTGATGAGATGAGTAGTGGGGGGTGGCTGTGAGCTGAGTGTTGCAGGAAGAGAGGTGGAGGAGGGGGTGGGGGTGGGGCAGTGTGCTTGAGGTGCCAATGAGGGGGGTTGCAGCAGGCCTGGCTGGGCTGGGGGAGGGGCAGATGACTGATCAAACCTATTGAAAAATAAGTTCAGATCATTCACCCACTGTTGGTCCCCCTCAGCCTGGGAGTTTGGTTCCTTGTGGCCAGAGATGGTTTTCAGGCCTTTCCAAACTCCAATGATGTTGTCCTGCTGCAGCTGATCCTCCATCTTCCTCCTGAAGCTGTTCTTCCCCTCCCTGATCTTCCTCCTTAGCTCCTTCTGCACATTCTTCAGCTCCTCTTTATTTCCTGACTTAAAGGCCCTCTTCTTCTCCTTGAGGAGAGCCTTTATGTCAGGGTTAATCCACGGTTTATTGTTTGAAAAACACCGTACAGTCCTGGTGGGTACGGTGTTTTCCACACAAAAGTTAATGTAGTCTGTGATACAGTCAGTGAGACTGTTGATGTCCTCCCCATGAGAATCACAGAGTTCCTGCCACACAGTTGTATCAAAACAGTCCTTCAAAGCCTCGTTAGCCTCGTCGGACCATCTCTTCACTGTGCGGGACACAGCTGGTTGCCTGTGTACGAGAGGTTTGTACACAGGCAGGAGATGAACCAGGTTGTGGTCTGATCTTCCCAGGGGAGGGAGGGTTGATGAGGTGTATGCCTCCTTGGTGTTGGCATACAGTAAATCCAGTGTTTTATTGTCTGTGGTGCAGCATGTGACGTACTGGGTGAAGGTGGGCAGAGTGGAAGATGGAGCGGCATGATTAAAGTTCCCTGATATAAGAAGGAGGGCCTGTGGATGCTGAGTCTGCAGCCTGCCTGTGACAGAGTGGAGGACATCACAGGCTGCTTCAGCGTTAGCAGAGGGGGGGATATACGCAGCTACCGCGATAACATGCGTGAATTCCCGCGGCAGGTAATAAGGTCTCATGCTAACGGCTAACAGTTCAATGTCCTTACAGCAGAGTTGTTCTTTAATAGTGATGTGCCCAGAGTTACACCATCTATCATTCACAAACACTGCCAGCCCTCCTCCTTTCCTCTTACCACTCTCCCTCGTCCTGTCCGTGCGCAACAGCTTGAAGCCGTCCAGCGCTGCAGCCGTGTCTGGAGTTATCTTAGTCAGCCATGTTTCCGTAAACATCATGATGCTGCACTCCCGGTATTCCCTCTGGTGCCGGGTCAGCGCCACTAATTCGTCCATCTTATTGGGGAGAGATCTCACATTCCCCATGATGATGGACGGGAGGACTGGTCAATATCTCCTCCTTCTAGCACGATGCTCGGCTCCGGCACGGGTCCCCCGTCTCCTCCGCTTCAGCTCTCGGGGAACGTCGGGTCTCTTGTGGGGCAGCACCGCTATGTTACTAACAGCTGATCCCTACTGTAAACAATAGGGCCATGGCAGCGCACGGGGTCCCCAGACACGGTCATGATCAGGAAAAAGCAGAAGCAAACAAACAGCAGAAGGCCAAAGCAAAAACCGACTGCTTGGCCTCCATACTGCAAAGAGCACCACTCAAGACAGAAAAGGAAGAGTTAAAAAAGACACACTAGACACAGTAGGAACAGGAAAAAGCTCAAAAGGTGAGCAGGAGCTACTGCAACAGGCTGCCACTAGCGCGGCGCCATCTTGCATCCGATCTATCTATGGACATTTGGGCAGCTTTTAGCTATTAATGAACAGATCTTAGTTGCATTTTTACCTTATAATATTGTCTTTTGGTGAAGAGAAACAACTTTTGTTTTGCAAAAATGAAATTCGGATCAGGTCACGAGGTTGATCTAGTTGCCTTCTGTGCTCTCATTGGTCCAATAAGATCATGTGGTCAGCAAAGCAGACAGACAAAATGGCGATGCATGCATTTTACTTGATGTGAAACTTTATGCTGTATTTTCCTCAATATACGATCTGGGAAGTCAGAAATATGTCAGATAACTGGTAAAATATGTAGGAAAAAGTAACCGGCACTTCCTGGGCGAGTAGTCGGCCGTTCTGCTGGGCACTGGTGCTTGTGGAACACGCTGGTTAGTGTTAAAAAAAGATTGTGATTTGGAGAAAAATACTTGGTTTAGTCACCTCAAACACGACTCTTGACGTGCCGCTCAAATTATCCACTTGTGGTGCCACAAAGATGGCAACAAAAGTCCCAAGGTTGTTAACCTTATGACATGTATTTTAGAAATATTGCTGTGATGTGTAGGAAATGTACAAAACTAGCATTTCCATGGTTTCCAGGAATCTGGTGACTGGTCTGGGGTTGGGGTAGCGAACCTTGAACCGCATGGTGATGGCAGCCTGCTGCTATTCCCATATACTGTAGCAGGGACCTGAGAGTTCCTTTTTCCTTCCGTCTGCCCCGACCAATAACTAACCAATAACTACACTTTTGAAACACAAACTGTAAACTGTTTACACTTTATGCTAGTATTAATTTTTAATACAGACAGAAATGCCTTAAAAACATTCCAAATAGTTTTTAACACCAAGTGGTTTCATTTGTAGAAGTCAGTCAGGCGCACCTCCATAACTAAGGCTTCTGGAATAAATATTAATATTTATACTACATACTTTTTTGTGTGCTTTTGGACTGTTTGTTGTGCAGCTGGTATTTCCTCAGAGCTTTGATTGGACTTGTATTGATCATCATGAGGTTCCTGTAGCTTTGAGTAACTGGAATTACTTCCACATGTCAGAAAATAGTATGCATGTCTTTCTGTCTTATTTCCATGCATACTCATGTCCGGCTTCAGAGCATGATGAATTGATAATGCTGTTTTTAGACCTAAAGCAGTGCTGCGTTCTGAGTAAATGACATTTATCACTGTTTCTCAGCGAGCTAACACTGTATCACTCTCACCAAGAATGTAACAGGTTCTCAACTCTTCTCTTGCAGTTTCCAAAAGGTCATTTAGGAATGGTGAGATAGGAAATGTCAACACGAAATGTGAGTAATCGAAGCAGGTTGAGGTACCATGTCCACATTAATAATCCAAATCATATGACAGCAGAAGAGGATCCAACATAGAATGTGTGTGTGTGTGTGTGTACACATACGTATATATATATATACACGTGTATATATATATATATATAGATCTATATATATACGTGTATATATATAGATCTATATATATATATATATACGTATATATATATATATATATATAGATCTATATATATACGTGTATATATATATATATATAGATCTATATATATATACGTGTATATATATATAGATCTATATATATATATATATCCGTGTATATTCACGGATATATATATATATATATATATATCCGTGTATATTCACGGATGGGTGGAATTATTTCCAGTTTTTAAGCCTAATTTGAAGCAGGGCATCATCATTACTACTAATTACTGTTCCAAAATAGAAGAGTTCCTAATTATCTGTAATGGTATATGTTTTCATCTCCCAATCAGCAGGGAGCGTTTAGTTACTCTGATCTGATCACTGCATGCTGTGTGTGTAACAGGCTTTCCTGTGTTATAAAGCTATTTTATCACAGATTTAATCCAATAATTCAACACCAATTGCCTTTTAAAATGTAAACATTTAATCAACAGTTTACACATTAGGAAAAAGCAAAACAACAGAGCTGTTGCCTTTATGAAGAAGTCACTTGTTAAATTTTTCTTTTTTCACAATGAACTGGATAATTTCACATAGCTGCTTTCATATGAGCTTTAACATGTGAAAAGAAATTAAAGTCTCCCATGAACCAGACATTTTCACAAGTAAGGGGCCTTTTTCACATATGAATAAAATGAATGTGGTATTTACATTTTCATGTGTGAATTATATATGATTGTTGTAGAATGATCACGTGTGGAAACAAATGATGGCACATGAAATACCCATGTGACGTCCCATCTCCACGTTAAAATAATATCACAAGTGAACTGGACATTTTCTATTATATCTATTTATTCTATTATATTGTAAGAAATTCCAATTTCCACATGTGAAATACATATGTTCATATGTAATTGTTTTCACATGTGGATTTGTATTCCCACACATTTTAGAATTTGCAGACTTGTGTGAACACTGGCATGTTGCCCCAGTGGTGCATTCATTATACAGCAGTAGTGAACTAGAACTTGGATATAAGACAGAACCCCACTGAGTCCACATCCAAGTGGTGGTGGAGGAAAGTCAGCAGGGGGTTGATGAAACCAGCTGAACCTCCCCATTGTTTGATGATGGTGAGTGTGTGAGTTGTGTAAATATGTCTGAGGGAAAGAATTAAAGGATTGCAAAGATAATTGAAGAACAGCATCGTGGGGCAGATTGGTTGGAAGAACATCGGCAGAAAGATTTCTGATCAGAGATGATGACGTCAGAATGAACAGTAGAGGAAATAGAGGTGATGGAGAAAATTAGAACTGGAGGAAACACATTGTCCCATAGAGGGTAAAAGACCCAAGTTGGATGGAAAAGTGTTAGTTGCTTATACCTCAACCATAGTTTACTCACCATAACCATGGTCTTTCCTTAACATTAACATACCATATTTAGCATGTACCGAACAAACTAAAAAGTATTTTGTAATAATACTACACAAAAAGATCATCTATAGAGTTATCATGTTTCATATGTTCCATATAGACATAGATTGGTCATGAGAATGAGATGCTCATGTAACTCTGTATCCACACATAAATTAGTAATGGAGTACAAAGTCTCTGGTTTGTCATAAAGTTTTCACTCTATGAATAAAGTGCATTAATTTATTTACATACTTAGTGAGGACTTGATTGTTTTGTGGCGTAGCAGCCAGACCGCACACAAAGAAGTAGTTTGTTGAGTATTGACTATCGTTGTTTTCAGTCTTTTATACCTTACTGTAGGTATTGTTGAAACTATTTGAATTGAACAGTGATTTATGAGCTGACAGGACCGATTGGTGCTGCGGCCCCGTCTCTGGCTGGGTGTGTGGAGCCGAATAGTAAATACTCTGAGCGTCTGTTTCGGCAGGCATTTAAAGGAGCGCGGCTTCCTCTCACCTGGTTGTTTCTTGCATTGCATCAGAGGCACTTACCTAAAGTTGAGATATTCTCAACTTCACCCTGTAGTGCCGCTGGGCTCCTTTTTAAATCTCTGTAGCTCAGTGGGTGGTGCTGCCTTGCAACACCGGGATGCATTTATAATGAATGGCAGCTTGTCACTGTTCCATTGTCTAGAGTATCACACTTGGAATCCAAACGATTATCACATTAACTGTTGCAGAGGCTGCAGGTTTGCACTTTATAGCACATAATGATTTTTTTCCTTTGCGTCTTCAGTGCCTATATGAGTTAAATATCCGTTTCTCTACCAGTTTTATCTTAATAGATTTAGTTTTAAACTCCTTAAAATCTTCTGCTGAAAGACTTCTTGTCAATACTGGACACACAGTAAATCAATATGAACACTCAGTGGCCCATTTTGGGGCCAAGTGATTGAATCCATCTAGAGTAATGATAGATTTCATGACTGGAGTGATGGTTAGTTATATTGCTCGCTCTATAGATAGACTTTCTTGACAGTTAATCAAAATGCAAATGCCTTGAACCAAAACGTTGGCCTTTATGTCTTTTTAGTGTTGCAGCTTACCCTCGGGGTAACCAAGGAGGGTCGAAGATTAACAAGACGAGCTGATAAATCCATGTCTCAGTACAGGTTTCCTTTTTTCTGAACATATCAGCGCTGTGCATGTTACTCCTGTTTTAGAAAGTCAGAATATGCCAATCTTTGATGTGCTCCGGTGAAATGTTATCATGTTTGTGTCAGGCGATTGGGCAGACGTCAGGTTTGGCTTCACTTGAACAGATCTGCCTGTTCTCTCACGGCGGAGATGAGACTGAGTTGCATGTAGGAAAAATGAAAAAGGGGAATGGCAAATCAAAGACTCGGATTTAGCTCCCGACTGCTGTGAAATTAGGCAGTAGGTGGTTTCAGGAGGAGAAATAGGTGAAGAGACATTTTAGAAATCTTGATAAACAATTCTGATTTTATTGCAGGCTACCCCATTCCTGCAGGGTTAGGGTGAATAAGATAGAAACTGAGAGGCTTCAGTGAGGTCTTCCTCTTTCCTACATCCATGTTGTTGCTATTTATACCTCCAGCCCTCTGACTGCAGAGCAGAGCTGTGTTGCAAATGTCACAGATATTACAGAGAGAGTCCCATGCCAACATGCCCAGGAGGCTGTGGGCAGTTCACAGGCTGAAAGCATCTAAGGCAGGTTACGACTCCAAAGTCTAGGGCGCATAATCACAGCTGCTAAATCCAGCAGAGGCTATCAAACCTTTCATCTTTTATGCATTAGCTTCCTAGCTGTCCTGCTGCTGGAGGAGGCCAGACTCTGGTCCCACCTCCCAGGAACCTCGGCGGAATTATGCCATCTGCATTATTCATCATACGTGAGGCCGATATCTGTTAAAGGGACGGACGTGTCTCTGTTGCCCCCCTGCTGTTAAATTAAAGGCACTGTTGAAGAACAATGGCTCAAGAGCTTTCAGCTGCAGGAAACATGATGCAGAAGTTAAACATTCTCCATTTGAACGCAAAACCAATAGATTCAAACACTCCTTTATTCACTTTTCCTTTTCCCTCCCAGGGTAGGTGCTGTTTTCAACACCTTGTTGAATCTATGCCATGAAGCATTATGGAGCGTCTGCTGCCAGGGGTCTCAATGAAAACATAAAAGAAGATTAGCGTAGATTCATGGGATTTGTTGTTGTCATTGCTCAACAACTACCATTGCTAATGAAAATCTGCTTGTCTTGAGTGAGGCAGAAATGTTCATAGATGAACGTTTTAGCGACAGACAATCAAATGAAGCGCACCTTTACCTTGAATACAATGAGGAGTAATCTGGTTTAGGAAGCATTTGGACTCAACAAAATATAACAAATGTACGTTTGGATTTTAGACTTTTTAATGTTGACTTGCTACATGATATACTGTATATTTAAGACTATTTTGAGGGCAAATGTGTCTCCAACACAGAACTAACAATGTATGCCTGATAATGTGGATGGTGAGCATATGTTAAAGTATGGTTATTAATCATTAGTGTGGCTGTAGACTGTGTTTAACTTTCCTCTTCTTTGTTTTAACTGTTAAATTGCATTCAGATACATTTTCCTAGTAGCACCAGGAGCAGCATTTCCTGCATGGCAGTTAATATATAAATAAAATGCATTATTGATTATTTTTTAATCATATTTCTTTCATACATAATCTTTGCAGACATTTAAGATCAGTTAATGAAAATCTTTTTCACGATTACGATTTGTCTAAAGTTTGTTCTAATTGCTGTAGGATGTGGTTTGCAGAAGTCATCCAGCTCTTTCTGGCGTGCAGCACACACATGCATACACACACAGTAAATAGTTACAGCTTTAATAATAACAGCACATATCGCAGCTCCCTGCAGATTTCACTGCACAGAAGGAGGCTGGATTCCAGGCTCCTTTAACGATTCCTCTATTCTATTTTTGTGAGGTAGAAAACAGCCAATTGTGCTGTTTTGTTTATATGTTGTTGCAGCAGCTTCGGATTTTTCTCTTATGAACAATTCAAGTTAAAAATTGACTGACTGGTAAATAGTTGCAATGGTGCATTATCATACACTCAAAGCTCCCTGTTAAGTCGGTCTCATTTTCACACACAGAGAAATGTCATCTCCAATGTGATGTGTTCATCTGTAAAATCTCAGCTGCACGACTGGAAATTGGCACAGTAACCTCAGCGCAGAGCAATTAAAGTCTGTCTATTTATCGCAAACCATTCATGGAAGGTGCGAGAATGAGCCGTCAGCATCCTCCATTCTCCATCAGAAGCCTGCTATAATTAGCCCTTTTTTGTCCTGCCTGGAGCCATTGTCTTTGTTTTGATGAAATCACAGACACACTGTAATTGCGTTCACTTTCACTCTAGTGGCTTTATAACCTATCATAGATTGGAATTGGAATTTGTTCTGTTGTCTAATTGCAGCTAATGACATTTTGTTACCACTTGATGTAACAATGCATTCTGTTATACCAGCAGCCAAAAGTTTACTACCAACAAAAATAACCATCAAGGCCGGATTGTTCTTTCATTATCAGTCATTAGCATAAATTATGACCTGGCTCTAAATAAATCAAATAGGCCTACTGATATTAAATTGTGTAGTAAAAGCCAGTAAATAGATAATTTTGCTAACGAGCAATCACACAACACAAAAGAAATAGAGAGACACTTTAACAATTTCTCCTTTAGTGCTTTCTGCTAAATAAATGTCATAGCATGGTAACCACTGTCTGTGGGGTAAAAGACCAACAGCAAGAAGCTCTTTTGCCCCTGTCAGCCCCATGCAGTAGCTTATACATCATGAGATACGTTCATCAAAAGTATAACCATGAATTAACATCCTTAACCCTTAAACAGGAGATACAACCTCTTCAACATCCTGTAAGGCGCATTGTTTAAGGTTACCACCAAATCAAGTTATCATTTATCAAAAGTCTTCTCTGTTATTAGTATCTAGGTGATATGATTTGGTTCAGATTATCTGTCATCGTTTCATCAGCCTGATCAGAAATCATCATGGCCACTAGTTGTGAAGGGCATGCTGACCAGAGGGCAAGTAATTATATATTAATCAGAGTTATTTTCAGTGAAACAACAATATAAATTCATTAAACTACTTATGACTATTGTCTTAATATGCTGATGAAGAAAAAACGGTGTAAAAGTGTTTGTGGTGTGATTCAGCAGCTTTTGAAATGTATGTATCCCACAAGATACGTTGTCAGATCAGGGAAAGAAAGTTGATCAAACTTTAGTGTTCAAAATGTTGTTTCAAACTGGAAGAAATGTTAATATTCACTTCAAAAACAGACATTATCATGCAAGAAAAAGAATGTATAATTTTTCTTCATTAAATAAAACATTGAAATATTAACTAATTTGACTTTTTGTTATACCTTCATAGGGCAACGTATCCCGGGAGATATAACTCATAAAATCAAAATATTCAAAGAATATCTGTGGCAATGTTTTATTTAGATGCATATGAGATAGGAAATAACATTAAATTATTTTTCACAACTCATTTTCCACTCATGCCTGTTTAAGGATTTGTCACTACACATTAAAAAACAGCATAACTGAACTCAAGTAAACGTATAGAGGGAAAGTATCTTGGGATTTAGCAGCTCATGTTCTACGATGTGGTCGCGATACTTCATGGATTAACTTTCAACACCAACAAGCTGATTACCACGACAACACTGACACTGCCACGGCTCCATGTCGCTGGTAATGCATTGCATCACAAGATGCAGCTGCAGCAGCTTCAGGGTAAAAGGTGTTCACTGACAACCTTTAAACTCTAAGCCTGGAACATGTTGGAGCGAACGCTGAGCCACCCTGCAGGACCAACCTGGCAGGTTTTCATCTTTAAAGTGCAAATGAAACATCACTTTTTTTTCAAACAGGAGGTTGGCGCTCCCACACCCTCTTCTTCCTATTTCGGCTACAGTGAGTTTGACACCTATGGGTTTTTGAGACATTAGCCAACATTTTGTGGATGTCAGACCAAAGGCCCATTTAAACTCTACATTAAAGACAGATACGGATATGGACGCAGCCTTCTGTACGTCTTCTGCGTTCATTTCATATGTATTTGGGCACGTTTTCAGAGAGCTTACGGATACGGATGAGACGGACAAAACCGAGCAATACCACCGGAAATGGTTGGGGGCATGTGGCTACAATTCAATACAAATATGTACAGAAACAATGAGGAGAAAAAAAGTGAAGAGAAATAACCCTCCTCAAAACACTCCTCGTTACCGCCATTTATAGTGCTTGTATTTACTAGGTACATTATCACATCCTCCTCAGACTATCACCATATTTGTTATCAAAACTTTTGACACGTCACTGCCCTCCTGTAGTTGTATCTATGTCGACGTAGAGGATGTACGGAAGTAGTCGCTGACAGATAGATGGTTTACAGATGGATGTATCTATTTACATACATAGAGTGAGCATAAATGGGCCTTAATGAAATATCCTTTCATGCTCTTTGGTGTCAATAATTGAATGTCATATAGGCCTATATTATTGAGCTTGTCACCATATTAGTGTGTATGTATAAATGTGGGTGTGGTTTACACTTTTTAGACCTTCTGACTTGACGGTGACCATGTTCTTACATCCCCTCAATGAGAGTTGGAGGAGGTTATGTGATCAATGCCATTAGTTGTTTTTTTTTGTAAGCAGGATGAGTCAGAAATTAAATTAATCAATTGAATTTAGTGTAAAGGTGGGCCCGGTGTAGAGGAACAGGTGATTGAGTTTTGAGGCTTATCTAGTTTTTTTTGTGCTAATGCTACTATGGCGATGCCACGACCAGCCCTACTCCACCTCTGATTGGCTGGGCAGTGATGTTTCTCACGTAGCCAAAGTTCTTTCAGAGAGGGCCTGTGTCCTTGGAGGAGGCTTGCTGTCTCTGAATGCTGTCTGGTTTAATTTTGGTCCCTGCTGGTGCACAATGAAAGACAACGCATCTTCCTCAAAGATGGGTTCAAGGTCTATGTCCAGGGGCTGAGCCCTGGACAAGCCCCGGCCCACTTTAACCTCTGGCTGCAGCTAAACGATATGACATCAATTTTCTTTTAGGAGCTACTTGATGCAAATACTGAAGATCCTGTTTTTAAACCATGAAATATTTCAGATTAAATTATTCAGGGTCCTTAAGCTTTGGTTTGTCGTCTTGCTGGTGATGTTTACAATTCTGACTGGTGGAAGCAGCAATCATTGCATGGTAAAAATTACAACTTGCTATCTAAATGTTGTGCATATTGCTTTTTGATAAAGAGAGAAGAGACAACAGGGTTATTGTTGTCAGAGTATAAAAAAATCTGTGTAATTTGCAAACCTGTGTGTCTGACCTTGGAGTCACCCACTGATGCAACAAATTATTATTATTTTCATGTGGTTATACAGTGAGATGCTCACACTGACAGTAGCACTGTCATACTAGCAGGCTGAGGAGAAAAATGCAGTTGCATTCACTAATAATACATTTGATTGGTTTAGATAATGATCTATTACAATATGCCTGCATCAGCTCTGATAGGCTCAGGTCATGTTTATTGTCATCATCCTACTATCTAGATAAACTGTTGAGCTCCAGAGTATTTTTCTTGTGTCACTTCTTTCATGTAAAGCATTTCAACTCTTTGATCGGCACCATATCTATCTGCCTGCAGTTTGCAGCCACTGGAAAGTCTTTGAGAAGCTGCTTTAATTAGCTTCCAGTATTGTGACAGCAATCAGTATATTTGGTGGATAGAATTTCTTGTCAAGATTTAGAGCTTAGAAGGTGTTGAACTACTGGTTAGATTTAGGAAAAGAAGGGAGGGTTTTTTTCTCTGCTAAAGGAATATCTGAAAGTTTATTGGTTGCTAAGAAGCACCATAATTTGGTTGTTCATAATGGCTTGGATACTATAATGTATCTGCTGCAGTGTTTAAGCTTCAGCACTTGGAAGGAGCAAACACAAAAGTCTCCAGTGAAGGATCAAAGGATTTGGGATTTAGAAATAAGAAATGTGAGCGCCGACTGCATCACAAGCCGAGCCGTCATCTTGTTTTAGTCAGGGATGGAGGAGGAAAAGGCAAAGCAAAACACAGTTAGAGCAGCTGCTGGTCTTCTTGACTGCAAGCTTTTCATGTCTTACAGTTGTGTCTCTGAGGGAAGGCAGAGAGCTGAAAACTGAGAGGGGCTTTGATGGAGACGGTGGGGGTTTATTCAGCCTTGTTGCTAAATAAATTGGGCTTGTTGTTTGCTTGTAAAGTAGCCTTCATACATAGAAGTATGAATATGTAAGAAGAATAGGTGCATCTTTAAAGTTGACTGACAAATTAAAAATGTGAAGTCAACTTTTGTCAAACTTTTGATGCATCAAGAGACTGAATGTGATGTGTGTGAGACTTAATAGAAGGAAATCATTTTATATTATGTGATCGCAGATGTTCTTCAAACATGCCATTGCAATGCCATTGCAAATTATTCCTTCCAACAAACCAACAGAATATTTTCTAGAATGGTATCTAGAAAATTTGGAGTCTTGAAAAATAATTTAAAAAAAAAATCAAGACCTGCTCACCCAAAGAAATTACAATACCACCACCAATGCCAATAACAGTACCCTTAGGCCCTGTTTACGACAACAGTTTTACTGAAAATGGAAAAGTTTTCCTCTTTGTTTTAAAAAAAGTTCTACGTTGACACAGCAATGTTTAGGAAACAATCCTCGTACACATGGATCTGCAATAACGGTTGAAAACGTTGTAGTACGCATGCCAGGGCAGTAGTTGGCGGTGTAGCCTTTCAAAATCAATACCACAGAATAAGATCACAGTAGTGATGCAGCAAATTTACATTGGAGGAGCGTAAATAAAGTCAACAAAGTCTGCAGCACAAACAAAACCGGACAGTCTGACAGTGTTATTTTATCGTTGTTCTGTCCGCGTACGTGAATGAGGCTGGAACCATAGTAGGCATGCATGAAGCAGGGCTGTGATGTCATCATTTTCAGAGGAGTTGCGTTTTGCACATTTACACAGTGACTGTATGGTAGTGTTTTCAAAAGATTACACTCTGGAACCAATTTTCAAAAGGGCCTCCAAAACGCAAGAAAAGTTAAGTGTTTTAGGATAAAACTGTTGTCTTCTAAACGCCCCCTTAATGTCATACCAACACCAACAGAGTACTTCATTTGATATTTGAACTGCAGTGAACTGCCAGCTCCATCAACTACACCACACCCCAGGCTGTATACCCATACAGTGTGTTGTGTAGCTGCTGTGATAGTATGCCAATCTCCCATTGTTTTAAATTGGAGAATGCTTGCAGTAATTTGGAAAAACAAAACAAAACATAGAAATAGTCTTTTTTTTTTTCTTTCTACATCTGTGCCCAAAAACAATTGAATGACATCATTGTTTGACTGGAGGACGTCGGTACTACTTGGTACTGGGTTATTTCAGTCAACATCCCAAAGCCATTGAGTATGGATACCTAGCTGTACTGAGCTCAGTAGTTATCAGTATCGTCTGAAAGGAAGAATGTTTCACTGGCTTCTGTTTATGTTCTTTCTTAACTATAAAATGCCTCCAAAAGCCTTGGGATCTCATTTATAAAACAGTCATAGGACTCAAATTAGAGATGTATGTGCACACAATTAAAAGAAAGCATAAATCACAGTCCAGCTGGAATTGTGCACATATGGACCAGCCTCATATCTCGTGAACACACCCATAATCAATCATTCAACCATGAATGGTCAATGCAAAGCACCCAATGAATACTGATGCGAATAAATGAGCCTGTTCATCAATTATGTTGACTAATGACAACAACTGAGTGGAATATGAAGAAAAGGAATTGATGAGTTGGAAGTTACAAAGTAGATAGAGTCCACATATCTGTCATGCAGCTTAGCTCTCTGAAGTTTTTATATGTTTGCAGTAAACAGACTGACTGCTTCAAACCTTACCAAAATTATAATGACAATAATGTCTATTGTCTAATGAGCTGTTACCGGCTTTATTTCTAGATGTAGCTCATTTACACAATCCATGTGTGTAGGTGGTGAGAATATAGGTGAGGAGAACACCAGATATCTGCAGCAGTGCTCTGTGTCTGACAGCACAACTGTGTTCATTGCAGCAATTTACACATAAATTGTATGAAATATATATACATATATATGTATATGTATATATACACTACCAGTCAAAAATTTGGACACAGTTTCCCATTCAAGTGGATGGGACGGTATGTCCAAACTATTGACTGGTACTGTATATGTATATATATATATATATGTATATATATGTATACATACATGTTGCTGTGCAACATTTTATTCATGTTGCACAGCAGTGGAATGTTTCAAGTAAATTCAGCACACTTAGCACAGATAGTGCAAGAAATATGATCACTGCTGCGAGACATCTGCCTTTTGAACACGTCCCCTGCGTCGCGCACAGTCTCCAGTGTTCTGTCACAGTATCTCTGCAGAACAGTGCGTTTGACAATGTCCTGGCCAAATGCAGAAAAGTTGTGGGCCACTTTAAACACAGTCCAGCAAGTGCTGCAGAATTAGAACAACAACAAAGTGAACATGGACAAAAGAAGGAGTCGCTTATACAAGACATTCCAACCAGATGGAATTCGACTCTGGACATGATAAAAAATGTCCGCAGAAACGAACAGCCACTGAGGATTGCCATGCCAACTACAGCTGAAATGGACATACTGCAGAGGTTGGAAACGCTACTGGAGCCCTGCAGGTATATTTTAAGTCATATATTTCTCACTGTCCTGTCTGAGTGTGTGTGAGAGAGAAATAGAGTGTCTGTATGTGTGTGTAAATATAGCATGAATATGTAGAGGACATTTTTTGTGTGTATATAAGTAAATTTAAATTCAAAACAGACCTGGAGACACGCAAGGAAAATGCCAACATTGCATATCTGAAGATTGCTACCGAATTGGACCCGAGATTCAAGGACCTCAAGTGTATACCCAGAGCTGAGAGGGGTGAGGTGAGGGCCTCAGTCACCAACTTACTCAAGGAACAGAGGGTTGTTGCAGAGAAACCTGTGGAAGCAACAACATCTGAGCCACCAAAGAAAAAGTTAGCCCTATTGGCTGCTTCATCAGAGTCTGATTCTGAATAGGAGGAAGACTCAGTTGAGAACAGTGTGCGTCGATACAGAGCGGAGCCCACCATTAGTACAGAGGCCTGTCCGTTAGTGTGGTGGTCCAAACATGCAGACTCACACAGCAGGCTGGCCTCCATTGCACAGAAGTACTTGACCACACCTGCAACATCCTTACCCTGTGAAAGGTGTTTTTCTCTTGCTGGTCATATTGTACAGAAGAAGAGAGTTTATTTATCATTTGAAAATGTAAATGACCTTGTGTGTCTTAGCAACTGGCTTGGTGCAGAGGAGTAAGAAAATGTAAAGTCGGAGGAATGGATAAATGCACTTTATTTTGTCATTGTTTAACTACTCACTGCATCACTGAAAGTGTTTTTCTTTTCTTTTTTTGACTGAGATTCTCCAAAGGAAATCCAGTACAAACATGGACTTCACAGACTAAAAAGTCCCCTGCACAGTAAATCCCAGCTGTGTACATTTTTTTTTTTGTGCTCGACCACTTCACCTCACTCTAACAGGGACACTTGCTACTGAACATAGACTGTTTATGCTGCTCCCTGATAAAAGAAAAATGTTTCTGCTGGTACCTGTTTAAAAAAAAAAGAAAACAGATTTATAAATGTTAACTTGCTGTTGCTCGGAAGGTGCCTGTTATAATGTTATGATCGTGGCTCTGGACTCTGAGGGTAACTTGTTTTTCTATAACAAACTAGATAAAACGTTAATGCCCTGGCAGTGGCAAATAGCTTTGGTTTTATATTTGATTTGATTACATTAATGTTTAAGTTGAGATTTACAAGAAATATTGTAACTGCTACTGTGTAAAGGGAATACTGCTGTTAAAAAGCACCTTATTTGTTTAAAGTTTTTGCAAACCAAATGTTATTGCACTTTTGTTCATATAGCAGTACTTTTAAAATAAAAGTGCGCAATACACTACTTTTGAATTCGTTATTGAATTTTGCGCATAACAATGCGATTAATCGCAATTAATCGCAGAAAATCATGCGATTAATCAAAACATTTATATATTATAGAAATGCTTGAAATGAATGGGTTTATGATGCAATAATGTTTCTGAGTCAATAAAATGTGTTTTAGAAGGAGCTAAGACTCTAAAACACATATTAATGGATCATCATGGAGCAACCTATCAGTCCACTTACCGAGGGAGTTTAGCCATTATTTAGGCCATGACCCTGATGAAGGCCATAAGCTGAAACGCATTGGTCAGGCAATAAAGTTGTTCATAATACTGCAAGTGTTGCTGGAGTTTTCACCTTTTTGACCTTTTCCCTTCTTCATGCATCTTGTGAAGGTGAAGTTGTGCCAGAAACCCCTCTGTTTCTACAATTAGGCCAAGTTACTGCCAGAAAACAGTGACAATGCCTTTCACATGGTGACATTTCCTAATGACTTGTTTTGTCAAGCAAAAAGCTATTTAATTCATTTCCAGGTAGATATTCAAGTTTCAAGTCACCACTAAAATTAAACAAGATAAAGAGGGCTACATTTATTTAGCATTTGAACAGAGGTTTTACTGTACACCTCCATCTGTATTATTAAACCCATCGGAGCAGAGCCTAAAGTAAAGCAACATAACTTTACAATGACCAGGATACAGTATGTTGTACCTGCCAGTGTCATGCACAGCAGTTCATGAACACTAGATCTGTAACTTTACAATACCAAATGACTGAGGGCTGCTAATGTATCACAGTGACAGTACCTCCAGAGAATGGAAACTGTGCCAAACACACACACAGACACACAAGAGAGGAAGGCCACAGAGATTTTTCAAGCTTGCGTTCCACTCAGCTTGCATCTCCATGCTTGAGAAAGGATAGCGTTTGTCATGAAGACAGGGGAAACATCTGGAGCGCCATTTGTTTTAATAATTCATCGTTTCTGACTTCATAATCAACCCGAGCACAGCCGGAGTCACTAAACTCAGTCGCTTCCTCTCCAAACGGAGTCCTGTGTGAATAATCTGTCAATGACACATGTTGAGAGTACACAGAGATATTGTTCCCCACACAGCAGCTGCTCGTTTGCATTTCCAGTCGACTGTATTTGATGAGTTGCCTCCTTTCTGCATTGACTCTGTGAATTGATGCCCCATTTGCTCAGATAAGAGAGGGAGGGAACTGTTTGTGTTGTTTGTCTTGTAAAGTCTCTCCTTCTTTAGAGAAGTATTTGTGTGTTTCCTCGCTGGCAGGGCTTTAATGTTAGCAGACACCGACCGGTAGTCAGGATGCACAATATGGAGAAAACCTGGAATGTACGGTCCGTTTCCTAAGCATTCTAATGGTTCTATTAGAATGTTGGTAGAGTGTGCGCCCCATATACAGAAGTTACAGTCCTCTAGAGGTGGCCACGGGCCTGCCCCTTGCAGCATGTCCTCCATCGCTCTCTCTCCCACATTTCCTGTCTCCTCTATAGCTGTCTCTATCTCAAAATGAAAAATAAAAAAATTTAAAAAATAACTAAAAAAAAAAACATAGAAGAGTTTAGTATAAAATTTCACTGCAATGAATGTAGGACTGCCAGTTACCGTGCTGGAAAGACTGAAAAATATGTCAATGTCCGTACACGTAATGATCCGTGTCATTCATAAGACAAAACTCCGCCGCCTAATGATATACAGTACAGTTATATGGCTAGCCTCACACTTACCTCTCTCTATAACTCATTCATCCATTTTCTGTAACCGCTTCCTGTTTAGGGTTACGGGGCCGGGGCTTGAGCCTATCCCAGCTGACCTTGGGCAGAAGGCGTGGTTCATCCTGGACAAGTCACCAGTTCATCATAGAACCACATAGAAAGACAAACAAACGTTCAGACTCACATTCACACCTAAGGTCAGTTTAGAGTCACCAGTTCACCTCTACTGCATGTTTTTAGTGGTGGGAGGAAGCCGGAGAACCCAGAGGGAACCCACACAGACACGGGGAGAACATGGAGGGAATCCACACAGACACGGGGAGAACCCGGAGGGAACCCACACAGACACGGGGAGAACATGGAGGGAATCAACACAGACACGGGGAGAACATGGAGGGAATCAACACAGACACAGGGAGAACCTGGAGGGAACCCACACAGACACGGGGAGAACCCGGAGGGAACCCACACAGACAAGGGGAGAACATGGAGGGAATCCACACAGACACAGGGATAACCCAGAGGGAACCCACACAGACACGGGGAGAACCTGGAGGGAACCCACACAGACACGGGGAGAACCCAGAGGGAACCCACACAGACACAGGGAGAACCCGGAGGGAATCCACACAGACACGGGGAGAACCCAGAGGGAACCCACACAGACATGGGGAGAACATGGAGGGAATCCACACAGACACGGGGAGAACCCAGAGGGAACCCACACAGACACAGGGAGAACCTGGAGGGAACCCACACAGACACAGGGAGAACCCAGAGGGAATCCACACAGACACGGGGAGAACCCGGAGGGAACCCACACAGACACGGGGAGAACCCGGAGGGAACCCACACAGACACGGGGAGAACATGGAGGGAATCAACACAGACACGGGGAGAACATGGAGGGAATCAACACAGACACAGGGAGAACCTGGAGGGAACCCACACAGACATGGGGAGAACCTGGAGGGAACCCACACAGACACGGGGAGAACATGGAGGGAATCAACACAGACACGGGGAGAACATGGAGGGAATCAACACAGACACAGGGAGAACCTGGAGGGAACCCACACAGACACGGGGAGAACCCGGAGGGAACCCACACAGACACGGGGAGAACATGGAGGGAATCCACACAGACACGGGGAGAACCCAGAGGGAACCCACACAGACACAGGGAGAACCTGGAGGGAACCCACACAGACACAGGGAGAACCCAGAGGGAACCCACACAGACACGGGGAGAACATGGAGGGAATCCACACAGACACGGGGAGAACCCGGAGGGAACCCACACAGACACGGGGAGAACCCGGAGGGAACCCACACAGACACGGGGAGAACATGGAGGGAATCAACACAGACACGGGGAGAACATGGAGGGAATCAACACAGACACAGGGAGAACCTGGAGGGAACCCACACAGACATGGGGAGAACCTGGAGGGAACCCACACAGACACGGGGAGAACATGGAGGGAATCAACACAGACACGGGGAGAACATGGAGGGAATCAACACAGACACGGGGAGAACCTGGAGGGAACCCACACAGACACGGGGAGAACCCGGAGGGAACCCACACAGACATGGGGAGAACATGGAGGGAATCCACACAGACACGGGGAGAACCCGGAGGGAACCCACACAGACACAGGGAGAACCCAGAGGGAACCCACACAGACACGGGGAGAACATGGAGGGAATCAACACAGACACGGGGAGAACATGGAGGGAATCAACACAGACACGGGGAGAACCTGGAGGGAACCCACACAGACATGGGGAGAACATGGAGGGAACCCACACAGACACAGGTAGAACATGGAGGGAACCCACACAGACAAGGGGAGAACATGGAGGGAACCCACACAGACACGGGGAGAACCTGGAGGGAACCCACACAGACATGGGGAGAACATGGAGGGAACCCACACAGACACGGGGAGAACCTGGAGGGAACCCACACAGACACAGGGAGAACCTGGAGACTAACCACAGAAAAGTCCCAGGTCCTCAGGTGGATCTGAACCCAGGACCTTCTTGCTGTGAGTGCTATGCCACCATGCTGCCGCTTATAGCTCATAAAAATAAATATTTTGTTAGCCTACAAATGTTAAGCTTTAGGTATTATGAATATATAAAAAAACAAGAATTAAACTGTCTCCAATGAAAAGTGGTTCATACATTTTGTTTCTTACTTCTTAATACTGCATGTGTTTTGTGTTTATTTAATTCAGGTTCATAAATAACTCATTCAGTTAATAGTTCTCTTCTGTTGTGATCAGAAAGATTGATCTAAAGCTCAGTTCTGAGGCTGTTCTAAATGAAATAACAACCTCCTCTTAAAGCCCTGTCCTTTCTGGGTACAGATACTAATACAGGTCATTTACATGGTGGAACAGGTACAGATAATGGTGTTCGTTCACCCTGAATTGAATGCTTGTGCTTGGTCCAAACTGGATCCTGAAGATTTATTTTGAAAATGGTAAATGCACCAGATTAGTGCAGTGAAACAGCACTGAAAAACAATCCATGAATATTCTAAGTATCCAGTTTACCAGTGTTAGTCGACTTTCTCTACTAATTTTCATCCCTCGTTTGTTTTTTCTCCATGTCAGAATCTCTCTTGTTTGATGGTTAAAAGATTGCATTTCTTTCTTATACAGTCAATAAAGTCAAATTTGCTCCAAAAATGGTCAATCAGCCGTTAGACTGAAGTTGTTATTCAGTTACTTGACTGACAACTCAAACTGTATTTTGATAATCAATCATTTCAGTCATTTATTTTTGAGAAGAATGCCAAACATTCAATCCAGCTTCTCAGTTGTCAGCGTTTTCTGCTTTTTGGGATACTGGATATCTTGAGTTTAAAGCAGTTATTCAGACATAACGAGACATTTGAAGGCATCATCCAAGCCTTAATGTTACGTATGAGTGCTAGGATACGTAGTTTCTCTGTTTGACCTGTGGTTTCTTTTATTATTTGTGATGCATTTTTTCAGTTTTCAGTTTTCTCAGTACTATTCCCATCATGATTTCGCTCCAGGCCTTCCTCCTCTGGTTCTCTGGCTAAGATGCACAAAAGCATGACAAAGCATCAGATTGTGAAGAGCTGGAATTGAGGCTGGGCTATTTGGTCTGTAGCACACTAGCATTAAAAGTGACTCAAACCCTTGTGACTACATCCTGGGACTGCAGCCACACTTCACCGTGAAGGTCTTCCAGCAGCACCTCCGTGCTTCATGTCAAGTCCTTTTTTCTTTACTGTGAATTGGGTGCAAGATTAAAACATTACAGCACTGCTAAAGTGCAGAAAAGGGTTATGAGTATAAATCTTAGCTGTTCTTGTGCCAAAGCCTCTTAGCAGTGCAGGAAAGACGTAACGTAACATGTCATAGATGATCGTTGCAGGTGTTTGCTGTGCATCTTGGCTGTGGCAGAAATGCTTTCTGTGAGAGGAGTGAGGCGCCCTTGGTAGACCTTTGGCGGAATTATCTCTCCGTGTTTCCATTCCCTGTATGTCCTGTCCTGATCCTATCTCCCAGCTCTGCTCTGCATTCTGCCCACGCCGCCCCACTTGTTTGCTCCACTGTTTTTTCCTAACAACTCTCCCTCTCTCTTGAAGGAGAAAGAATTGCAGCCCGGCTCACGCGGAGGTAAACATTGTGGCTGTGGCTGTCAGCTTGTGGCTGTGAGAGAATGATTAAGGATCCTGCCATAAACATGACTGCATGATGAAGTTATTTGCTCATTTGTTGCTTTATTTGACATTTAACAACCTGGTAGTTTAGTGTTCTCATGGGATGATTTATCACAAACACCAGTAGGTGTGATACAGTACCACCAGACGCCGTTATCACAGGCTTATCAGAACATCATATTATTCACCTATGCATGGTGTGGATAATTGAGATGAATAGCTGTGTAAGCAGTACTGATGACAGGATGAGGGCTGGTGAGCCTGCTGCCTGCTGCCGTTCCAATGATCGGCTGTTTCTCAGGCGGAGCGGTACGAGGAAAGTGAGGAGCTAATTAAGCTTGGCTGAGTTGCGATGAGGGGAGCGCTCTGTTCAAACCATCCTGTGTCTCTGCGGGGTCCCTGGGTGTACAGCTGTGTGGTCCCTTGGAGTGTGACACACTCCCAGCAGTGGGCCTACTGGAGGCCTGACAGATGGATAGGATCTCAGCCTGGACACTTACTGTAAAAAACACACATGCACTCTCACACAGATAAACACACACACACACACTTACTGTCCTATAAAGAATGAGATTCGTGCCCACAGGGATTGTCCTTGAGCATCATGGATTTGGATTCCTTCGGCTTATTTGACATTTTTGAATGTTAAAAAAGAACACTGATTGGAATGTTGTGTGATGATGGTGGAATTCTACATATTGCTATTTGTTCAAATGACATTTACTTCATTAAGAGCAATAATTCCATTAATTAGATCATTTGATTCCAATAAAGGTTAGGAGCCTAAAACATAAATAAAAACTATCATTTGAAAAACAAGCGAAACAACAATGATTATGTGTGATTAGGAACATTCCATGGTATGTTGATAGAGAAATGTTTTTTGTAGAGCCTGCATGTGAAAAGCTACTAACCATGTTTGGAGCTGCATCACATGAGAAAAAAATATTGATTTGTGAAAGATACATGATCGTTACTGCACATCTGCGTTTCAGGGAGGAGGGAACAACCCTAGTGAGCAAAAGGTTGTCCAGATCACGTCAAAAATACGTGAATTCCGGACATCGGTAACGTCCTCTGGACGTCCCCATTTGAGTCAGAATGAAGTATTTCTTTTTGGATCAGTGTGGCCTGGAACAGCATATCCAAGCTGTGTATACAGCTTAATCACCCTCATAACACATTGGAAGAACAGCACCACTAAATAAAATAAACCACCGACGTTCCAGATTTCCAGAAATCATGTATTTTTGACATGATCTGGACAATGGTTTGCTCACTGGGACAGTTTATCCAACTATCTAGTACTTACATGCAGTGTTTTTTGGCTATATTGTGGGTTCCTCGATGATCCTAAGGTTTTGGCCCCTGCACAGAATCAATCCTGGCTGCCTTGTGGCATCAAGACTTTGGTGCACACAGTCACTGCACCCAGCTTTGGTCCACCAGGAAATAGTTTCAGCATGTATCTCCCCCTGAAGTACAATTTTATTTTCTTCATGTGTAGTGTTAACATACGTCATGTAATCAAAGCAGCTTTAGACTTGGTAGGTGTGTTCACTAGCCACATTAGCTCTTTGCCCTCCATTTTTGGCTCTGCAACCAGTCATCTTTCAAGACTTCACTGACTGAGAAGGTAAACGCACGAGTTTCCCAAAATGTTGACCTGTTCTCATGAACGCAACAACTTTGATTTTTGAGTCATTTCATTTTTAATTTGTTTATGTTAATTTCATTTATCCTACTAAACTCTCTGTTACATCGAGCAGCTCAATATGAGTGTGGCAAATTCAAATTCATTTCAAGCACTACTTCTGGTGCTAATCTCATTTCATACCACACACACACACACACACACACACACACACACACACACACACACACACACACACACACACACACACACACACACACACACACACACACACACACACACACACACACACACACCCTGCTTTAACTCTGTACACCTCTGAACACTGGCTTCCCAGCCTTCCTTTCCATGCATTTGGTGGGTGTTAGAGATACAAATGCAAATGCGAAAGGGATGCTTATTACTCTAACCAGTATCAAATATTTTCCTGGATGGTTTTTGCACAAGGGTTCTGCATTATAGTTCTTTAAGTGACAGTGGATGACTCCCCCACAGATGGATGGGCTTTATTTGGCTGAGTTTCATCCTATTTACTGTAATAAAAATGCAATCAGTCAGAAGGATTGTGATAAAGAGATATCAGCTCTGGTGGTGGCATGAGCACTCCCTGCTCTCTGTAGCCCATCTCATTAGATGTGTGACTCATTACACCATTAATCTAGCAGAGAGCTCACAGGGTTAAATTGTTTACAGTCAGGTTATCTTCTTGTAAAGGGAAGAAAAACTTGAGCTGCATCATCAAAGTTTTATCTATTCAGATTTATGAATTTTTCAGTAGCCGAGGAATACTTCAAATGCAAGCCGAGTGAACTTAGGAGAGGCTTGCTGAGAGCTCAGCTGTGTCTGTAGGCTGCCTGACATGTTCTCAGTTTCCTTCACGTGCATCAAACTCTCTCCCTCCTTTGTTTTTTTGTGTGAACATTGTTCACTTTCACTTTCAAAACCTTATTCAACATTCCTTCTTATTTTGCTATAACTGTCACTTCTCTCAAACTGCTTTCCTCAGTTATTTGTTGAATTCTGTTAGCGCAGCTGCTCCTTTGTCGCACTTTGCATTTTGTTTTTGATTGAAAACTGAGGTCGAGGTGAAATTGCTGTTGACATGTAAGTTTTGGTTTAAAGGATAGCTTTAGTCCTTGAGTGTTTAGTGTGAGTTTGTTTCAGGTCTTTATCTTCAGTTCTGCTCTGCAGTCCAGTCTCTCTGCTTTTAACACTCCACTGCAGACCTGCCTTGAGCAGCTGAAAGCAGGCTAGCTCCTCAGGGACAGTCTGCAGTGTACTGGATGGCTGGCTGGCTGGTTGGCTTCATGTGTGGAGGTACAGATGACTGGAGGGCCGGAAGTGTGGAAATAAAGATGACTGGCTTCTTGCAGGATCAGGAAGAAACCCCTTAAAATGTATAACATTGGAGATTTAAATGAAAATGTACGCTTGTGATTGTGAATGAAGCTATGAAAATAGTGTAGGGTAGATTTTTTAAAGCCACTCTATGTAGAATTTTATTAAGAATATTTCAAACTACTCTGATGTCCTAATACTTCCACCACATTAACAACCACGTATATGTTGCATGCAATGTGAAGCAGCAGGAGTTGTTGTACAGTAGTGTTCCTCATAGTGAGCCTTGTTTCCACTCAGCAGTCAAGTTCAGCTCAGCTTGCTTTATGTTACAAAACATCTTGAATGATACCTGTTGGGGCCTAAATGCAGTTAATTTGACTAATTGAGACAAATCATTTTTAGTTATTGTTCATTTATATGTATTGTTTTTACTTAAAACGTTTAGTGTATCCTGTAAAATGGATAGAATTTCATGTATATGTTGCGAAAACTTGTAATTTACCTTATTTACCTTTAATTGCCACCATACTCAGGAGGGAAGGTTTTTGACCTCTGTCAAGGAGGATATGTGATCAGTTTGGTTTGTCTGTCTGTCAGTCTGTTTGTTAGCAGTATTATGCAAAAACTAATGGACGGATTTGCATGAAATTTGCACCAAAGATGGACCCTAGCATATCCTAGAGGTGATTACATCTTAGTGATGATTGGGATCAGGATCAGGATCTGGAAATTTTTAAAATGGCCTTGGCAGAGGTTTGTGCTCTCCGAGTGCTCTTGTTTTTTCTTAGTTTTTTGTTCTTATGGATTCTTTTTGGAAATAGAAGCTCTCTAACTATTTGTTGTTGTGTATGTATGTTGAAGTAAACAGTTAAATTTTAAAGAGCTGTCCTTTGGATTTTTTGATGTGGATCAAGATGAGAGAAATTGTTGGAGAGACCAGCTTCATTCATTGGAAACCTATAGTATCAATAGAACCCCTCCGTTACGTCCCATTCTTCCATTAGTCCTTTTTTGAGGTACCCAGCACAGTAAAAGGTAGTCTTTAAACACTGCAGGCCACTGATTGTTCTATCCAACCATCATTATCTTGTCGTCTGCGCTCTGATTTCTCAAGTCTCCTGTTATTTCAACAGTTTTTAAACTTGCCGCCTGTGCCTTTTCTCTGTTGGTATCATGGTAACAACCCCGCCTACATTTAAGGATATGGTCTGTGGCTGAGACTCAAAATATATTTAGGTTTCATGTTTTATGCACAGTTATTATGGGTTACATTTTGTTTCCAAGGGTACTTAACTGAAAGCACTTTGGACGAAATGCGGCTTTAGACATTTTCTTGCCTGTCGCAGGCCTGCCGGACAGGAGAAAACTCTGCCCTGATCTACTTTGTGCCCTTGGCAAAAACTTGAGAGAAGTACAGTAATGTGATTATCTGTCTCTGACACTGTGACAAGACTTTTCCATATCAGGGCAGACAGACGTGCACACAGACGTGCACACAGACGTGCACACAGACGTGGCTGTTTCTTTGGTGAGTGATGTCTCTCTGGACTGTGGCTCAGCTCCTCTTCCTCACTGTCAGTTTAAAAGGCCATCTGTAAGGCTTACCCGAGGGTGAGAAGGGCCCACCAGGTTCCTGATTAAAGTGATATCCTGTAAAATGGAGAAGGGAGGAGGTGCAGCAGGAGGTGAGCTTCATCGTGTCTGCTTCTACCTGTTTCCCCCTGTCACTGTAAATGGATTTGTTTATGTCCACAGTTCTATGACTGATGTGTGGTGGAGACTGCTGAGATCCACTGCTTTAGTTCTGCTCCATCATGCTATTGATCCATCATAATTATTTTTTTAGACAGTCAGGGTGTGGTACACTTTGGTTTGAACAGTTTTGTAGCCTGGTTTCTGGTTTCTGTCGGTTTTGTGTTAAAGGTGAGAAAGAAAGAAAACAGATCATCCAAAGAGACAGTCCACACAGTAACCTAACCTAACCTAACCTATACTAAACTAAACTAATTTAACCTTTAACCTAACCGTAACCTATCTACTTTAACATAACCTAACCTAGCCTAACTTAACCTTTAACCTAATCTGAAACTATGTCTTGACCCTCATCTAATCTTAACCATAACCTTACCAAGTTCTTTTATCCTCCCTAACCTAACCTTAAATTTAAAATAATACATTTTTTTAACCAATGAATTTCTTTATTATATTAGTTACTTTTATTATATTTATTATCATTCTAAGTTATTTTATTTATGAATCT